>MJUT01029721.1:165365-204879 GCA_002080005.1 Gigantidas platifrons | reverse complement strand
CCCCCCCTTGAATCCGCCACTGGTTCCGGTAGTGACAACAATAGTACGTAGATGCTATTGAGTGAAAATATAGTGCTACTTCTTGCTCAAATCATATATCTTATATTCATGATATTGGACACTTGACTTTAATTGCGAATTGATTCTTAATCTGGAAGTAATTCATGTCTGACGCCTTCAAATGAGGAATGCATGGAATTAGATCATTACATAAGGCCATCCTTTAAAAAATGTTGGTTTGCCGTTTTCCGACTCACAACCTTTTTTTTGTGGAAAGTGGGGTGCGATCGCACCCAACGCAGCCACCGTTCCGACGGCCATGATGTATGTATGTTGTACAATAGTAGAAGTCCCGCCCATTTGCATTTGGATTCAACAGTTCTGAGGGTTTGTTAATATAGTATGGTACAATATCAATTCCAGATAATGGTTTTCTACAAAGGTCCAGGATTTCCAACTTCGTGTTCCGTGGTCTTTTATGTGTTCAGTGAGCTAAGATAAGTTTTGCTTATATTAGTCCAATTGATGACCATCACTGTTTAAATTTTCTTTCACAACATATTTCAAACTGAATAATTCATAAGAACGTCAAAAACCTCATAAAAACGTCAAAGGATAATGGTCCAGGTACCAGGTGCGTAGAACCAAGGCATTCACCTGAGTACGAATGTGGAAAAAGAAACCGTTATATCTAATACGGGGAACTTCTTTTGTTTCAATAGTAATGAACCTAACTTACACAATAATGATGTTATAAATTCTAAAATAAAATAAAAGTCGTGATAACAATTTTGTTTGTGAACGAGTTGACTTAATTTTCCGATTATAACATTGGTCAAATTCTGAAGTTCGTAACGTTCATACAAAGAACTGCAAAAACATCGGCCTGTATAACTTAGTTAGAGGTCACAAGTACAGTTGCATTGCTGGGGGTATTATTGTACAAATACATGTACTTTTATAGATATTATATCTTTCTCTTGTTAAATAAATAAATCCAGTGTCCACGATAATCTGTTAAGGCTATCTGTCAGCAAATATCTTCTATTTTTGTTACTGCTTACGTGCTTATAACATATCTATATATTTATAGAGTGCATATAGTTCGCCATACCGTGTATTTTAATGTTATTGCCTATAGATATTTAAATTAATAGCATGTGGATATCGACACAAAAGACATATCTTTTGATCAGTATCAAGTGTTACCTGACAGTAATTTATATTTAGATGGCAAATCATGCATAACACAAATACATGTATTTCAACATAAAAATGTATGCAATTGCAATACATGTTACAGTCAATTAACACCTTATTATTATTACAACAGGAAGTGAAATAAAAATAAACAGACCTATTATATAACATGTTCCGAATGATACAGATGCTACCCATGTCGTACTAGATTTAGAGGCGCCAAACTCTTCCTGTATCTGTATAATGATCACACCAAATGCAGCCGTTGTTCCTTCTACTACAAAAGCTACCAAAAAGGTACCTAGACATACCATCCATCCCCACCCACCATCAGGCCCAGCAGCATACACTCGCATGTCGACTTAATGTGTACAAACTAATGCGCATGTCACAGTGTGTCGTACACACATTAATTTCTTTTAAATGTAATATATTTTATTTAGAGTCGATAGACATCCGTATATTATAAGCACCATTAATTTTATCCATATAAGGATTATTTCATTTCATCACAATCGACAATGAAGACGTTCCACACACGGTTTAATCCATATGGTAATATATCCATCACACCTGTTAATAAAAATAAAGTAATAATGTTCGCTTACTTTTGATCAGCACAACAATAATACAATCAGAGTGTGTTCTTGTCCGTGCACGTTTGGTTTCCTTTCCTATATAAAAAGAATATCATCTTCCCGGGGAGTGAGGTCAGGTTAATGCACCAGGCACATGTCCTTATGGTCCATGTTTTATAGCGCTGATAACCCCATGGTCAAGGGCATGTTAAATATTTTATGTGATTTTCCATCTCGTTACACAATACTGATTAATAAAAAAAAAATTCCCACAACTTTCATTTAAAGTACATGTATACTATTACAGATATATACATATAAGTGGCTAATTTAAATAGATAACACAATTAAAGTGCTGCTGATTATCTGACCTTATTATTGTGACATTATAAATCCTGATGTATCATGTTAGACACATGCATAAACTACAAGATGATGGTGATTTCATAAACACGTACGTCTGCACTAAATATTCGATATCTACATTTTTGTTACAGTTTTGTTTCTTCTTACAGAATTAATCTAATAGATTTATCTAATACGAGGGTTAAATTGTATTAACATATTAATAATTATATCTTCTGGTGACGAGTGTAACTGTACTGAACTTTCGATAACTGCTATCTATAATAAATACATAAGTGATCTCAACACTAGATGACAAAAACAAATTAGATAATTTAAAAAAAAAATAAAATAAACAAATAAACAAAAATAACAAACAAACCCAGCAAACAAATAAACAAGCTGTCACGACAAATTGCAGTCCATTTTAAAACAACAATTAAATGTTAGACTGTTAAAGTGTTAAAGAATGACTGCAAAAGGTTGCATCTGTCAAACTTAATAACTGTGACAGTCAATTTTTCAACTGTCAAAATGTATTAGTTTACGTTGAGATACACACTGTTTAACTGTCGTAGTGGTGTTTAACGTTGATACTATTATAAATGACAGTTACAGTTACAGTTTTATTACATTTTGGAACTGTTCCAACAGCGTGTTATCTTTTTTTTTTTAATGTTTTATTCGTGTTTCCAATCTTATATATCTTAATTAGTGCACTCGATTCATTTCAGAAATAACATTTGGAAGGTACGCTCAGTCAACACAATGGAAAATCAAATCATTTTAAAAGTCTTTTGGGGCAAAACAGGCTATCAAAATTCAGTTAAAGTAAACTGTGTATGAGGGAGATTAGCCTCAGCTTTAATTAAAACAAAAATAATTGCATTTAACATATATTTACCATGAAAACATAAGTATATTAACATGCCAAATGGGTACATAGCGGTTCTTACATCTTGTGTATACGCCAATTCATTAACGTTAGGAGTTGTAATCGTTTAAATGAAAGCGAGGTTTATGGTGCTTAACGCCACTTTCAACAATATTTCAGCTATATTGTGGTGGTAGCCGTTTAGATGAGAATTCCCTAAAATAACAAGCATATTATGGTTATTTAAAATTTATTTAAGAAATAATTCATGGAAGCCAGAGTTTGTATACAGTTTTAACATGGGTAACATTATTTTCGTACAAATTTTATCCCGAGCGTTAGCGAGGGATAAAATGCAGCGAAAATAATGTTACCCATGTTAAAACGTGATACAAACTCTGGCTTCCATGAATTATTTCGATTCTAGTAGGAAAAATCAACTTATTTTTTGAAGTGGAAGTCGGTAATGGAATGCATTTCATAACAAAATTCACTAACCTTCATGTTTTACAGTTTACAGTTGTTTTTCTTTTATGTATAAATAGACTGTGATGCCATGAAGTTACTGATATTTTCCAATTTAATGGCATTTTGAATTTAGCAACTTAAACAAGTAAAATGCTCACAAAATCTTAAAAATAAATCAGTAACCATGTCTTTCAATGTCATCAGTGTTCCTTGTAAAGGACTTCCGGAAGATGTTAAATTTCAAAAGTCAAAGTCCATTGATGGTTGTCTTAAGTATTTATTCCGGAAAAATATAGGTCAAAACAATACGGGCATTTTTATGTTTGTTATGCACCACAGTGCTGTATGAATACATAAATTCACTAGGGAATTATGTTTGTAATTTGTTCGTCAATACGCATGAGCGAATTAAAATATATCGTGAGTTTTATCACTGTATTATTTATATAGCCAATGAAGGACGTCATGTTAGAATTTTTCATATTGTCGTTCCCTATTTGAAACAAGTGTTTTATGGGTTTTATATATATGTTATGTACTATATTTTTTTTCTACAATGCTTTAATTAAAAAAAAAGTATGATAGACATATGGTGCAGATAAAAATCGAAATATAATTTTTATCAATGCATATTTAAAATGCTGAGTTAGATTGCTGTCAAGTTAATAAACATATATATATATATATTAATACTATCGCCACATGCCATAGTACAGGTATACTTACGACCTTTAAGTGTGACCTTACTTGACCTGGTATAACCTTCACCTAAGTTAATGAACTTATATATACTAGTAGATTTGGTCAGTGGGGTTAAGTGGTTAATCATTATACCACATAACGACCATGGCCCACTTTCTTAACAACAAAAAGAGGATTGCGTCCCCTCTCCGTAATTCCTTGTCATATATTATAGCCTTTATTTTAGGAGATGGGTTCAAGTTCAGATTAATTTGACTGTATTTTCTAATCATTTAAACGTACTGACATTTGGTTATAACACATTTAACGACCTGTCATGCAAAATTGCCTTGTAATGGAGATTATTAATACAAATAATGATACTGAAAACAAGCTTTTACATCTGGTAATCTTAGATAATTGATGAGAATACTAGAAATATACATACTAAAAACGTTGCGATGTGAATGGTGTGATTGATGCTAAAGAAGTTGCAATAATAATGTTTTAAAATGTACATGTAGCAACATCAAGACGTTATCCTAATCACCATGACTTAGTTAACCGTTACTGTAGAACTATGTTACAAATGAATACGGATATGTTCCGTTTGTCGTAATCTCGATACGGTAATTTCCTCATTCATGACTTATTACCAGGTTTGTATCAAGAGAAGCACGACGGATGCCAATTGTGGAGCAGGGACTGTTTGCCCTTTGGAACACGTGAGTTCACCCACTTGTTTTGGTGGGATTCATGTTGCTCGATCATTAGTTTTCCGGGTAGTTTTTGTAGATCATTGCAGGGGCAGATCCAGGGGGAGCGCACCCGGCGCCCCACCTCCCCCCCTAAAATTGGAAAAAAATATGATTTTTTTGGCGTAAAATCGTGATTTTTCACACGAAATACTCCAAAAAGTTTCGCGCCTCCGCGCTCGGCGCGATTTTCTTTTAAGTGCGCCCCCTAACTTGAAATCCTGGATCCGCCCCTGCATTGCTTGTCCTTTTTATACTGGCCATTGTATTGTCTGTACTTCTTAGATTTACTGCTTCTAATAACCCCGTTTTGTATCGTCAATCTTTCCAGCAAAATCCTCAAAAACCTGTTTTGTTTAGATCGAAATGTATATGATGAAATCCTGATAATTAAATCTAGTAGATTACGCTTGAAGAAATAATAACTGTCTGGCATATGATTGTCCAAATAATTTTTGCATTGTCTAATTTAAGATTATTAAACGATTTAATTTGACTAATAATGTTATTTACAGCTGTAAAAAAAGTTCATAAAAAGTATGTATAAAAGATTGAGAATCAATCATCCATCCGTTTGTATTAAAACGGCAAGGACAAAATAAGATATCAAATTTAGTGCACACGACACGTTTCTGGAATAAACTTCATCAAGTATCCTCAAAAACAAGTGATTGGAAAGCCAAGTCATTTTAATGTCTTTGGGAGCAAGAAATTCAAAGGTCGAATACAGAGTACCCACAATGTATCAAAAAAGGCACTGACATTTTGGATGAGTAGATCACGTATGGAGATACATGTTATATCGGCCATGACACTGTTAAACCATCCATAAAGTAGAAGGTAGTCAATCGTGAATGGAGAAAAATCACTTATAGAAAATTGCTATAAAATATCGTTCAAGTCCGAGACGTCCACCATCACATTGTCACGAAAAATGGTAGATAATACAAAAAAAAGAGGTTAAATATGATATGAACATGATACAAATAGTGTACAGGAAAACTGTTGTATATATGTTAATAGATGACAAATTACCTACTTGTAATATAATATTATAATATAATATATTATCAGATTTCTCACACTTTTTTTAACCTATGGTTGTTTATAAATTCAGACATTGAAAAACTTGTGTTCGATTCAAAGCGAAATTTTTCTTTCAGTTTTGATATGGAACCGCGACTAATCAGAAACCTTGATGTAAAGCTCTTGTTATATGCCAACTAGTTTAAATTTTCGTTAATAAATGTTCAGTAATTTTAAATCCATGAGATGAATTCACAAGTTGTGGAAGAAGAGTTTGAAGATATCAAAGAGGTAATCAGGATCCGAAAATCGAAGAAGACCAGACAACACAATGGTCAAACGAAAAAGTACAAAAATACAAACAACGATCTCCAAAACATGAGTGTATTTAGGGAGGAGTTGGTCTAATCAATGTACATTTTTAAGCCAAAAATGTTGCTCTCGATCGAAAAGTCTCGACAGATTCGCCTCTGAAGTGTATCATATGTACTGATCTTTTAAACAAAATATATGAATTATAAAGTACATGAAGTGTATAATGTTAATCAACCTATGTACTCTTTAGCCTGCTCGGAGAAGTGTTCTAATAACAGTTGTCCATGCTATATGAACATTTAAAGCACTCGACTGACTTTGCCTTGGGCTTTAAATATTCATACACCATGAACAACTGTTGTTGAACCTATACATATAACCTATACATTGCATGACATTCCGGAGGCTTACATATATTTAATATGCACAAAACAATACTACAGATTACAATGTATGCATTATTTTTTTTACACAATGGCCAGTTAAGAAAAGGAGAAGGAATACAAATTACATGAAATGCAATATCATTTGGTTTGTAGATATTAAAACATTATATTATCAATATTTTCATCCCAATGATGCTGTGTAATTAATGCAGTGCAACTATTTATTTCTCTGTTAATTATTTGCATGATTTCTATTGTGTAATTATTTTTTGTTGAGAAGCTACTGAAATGAAGTCGGCGAGAAGAAGACCACGGTTAGTGCCCACAAAAATAACCGACTGTGTTAAAACAATGTGTCCACCAAACATAGCAAATATGATCTCCATCAAAAACTCAGTTTCAGAGAATATTTTGGTAGGATCAGAGTGGTTATCTACAAAATAAAATGTTGTCCCTTCCTAAAACAAGGTATTTATATCTACATTCGCAATTTTTTAAGAAGCACAGATAAACTCATTCTTCGAATCAATCTTTCCATTTTGAATTAAGGACGTTAATTATATGTATACTCTAATGAAAATATGGAATTTTCAGAGCCCACATCTTATTCACGCCACCCCTGAAGTAACTAGTGTCACACTAACTCTGAAATCTGGCGGGGTAGTTTGCAATAAGGACCTGCCGTTATGTGATCGTATGGTGGTTGGATTTCTAACTACCTATGCAATTAGACCGCCACAATAAAACTGAAATAATGTTGGAAGTGGCGTAATACACTACAAACCAACCCTATGCAATCGGTACCTATCATCACTGATGTTGTGAGTTCGAATCTCGATCGGGGTGAGGTGTACAACATTATGTGATAAAGTTTGTCAGTGATTTGCGACAGGTCTGTGGTTTTCTCCGGCTTCCTCCACCAGTAAAACTGACCACCACGATATACAGTAACTGAAATATTGTTGAAAGTGGCATTAAGCATCATAAAACCAACCAACCTAAAGTCTGGTTTTGATCAGTGATAGAATAAAATGAAAGACAAAATCAACCATCAAAAAAGAAAGATGCTAATTTGATATCTCTAACACATGATATCTCTAACACATGATATCTCTAACACGTGATATCTCTAACACGTGATATCTCTAACACGTGATATCTCTAACACGTGATATCTCTAACACATGATAATATATTTTAACAATTTGGAAAGAGGTTTCGAGGAGCATTTGACAGACCCAGCAATATAAAAACGCTGTTTGTAATGATTTTATATGCAATTTAAATATTCTGTAGAATGAGGGAAGATTCAATTCTTCATCTTTGGTTGAAATTGCAAATGAACGCAAAACGGATCTATGATTGTCTAGGATTTCCTTTATCGTAAGTGTCGTCGGTGTGTATGAAGGGTTACCAAGGGATTCGTTTGGTCGTGATATCGTGATATTGTTGAATAAACCATTTTCAGAATCATTGAGAAAACAAATGTCCACATCCATGTCAAGGAGACCTGCCATGGAAAGACTGTGGTAAAATACCAATTATAAAGGTAAAATACAAAATAACTAAAATCCACATAGACAAAACAACACAATGAAACATAAAATGAACAGAAATGAATTGACTAGAGGTACTGCTGGACGCAGGAGTCCCGCTTTGATACATAGATGGAATAACTTAACTGTCCGCTACGCGGGACTAATACCACCCGCGTCCCCATCATCTTAACTGAGCCAAAACATATTTGGAACACAACTTTTAGACTCATAATTCTGGGAAAACGCGATGGACCCACCCACCCTTTCAACATCGGCACATGTGGATCTAACAACATATAAACTTTCATAGACTGCCAAAAGAGTTGCAAATCCAAAGAAGCATAACAGGGGTAAATTTCAATGGACTGGGATATCCTACTAATGTGCACATCTTCATATTAGGATCTTGCAATGTACAAAGTTTCATGAACTTCTGATTAATCAATCTGAAAAACAATGCGTTGCTGAAATATGGCAGATACAAAGATTGCTTATGATGAAACTGTATCTAGCATAACACAAGAAACTAACATGCTCATTGTCAAATTGATGCACAGTATCGAACCATATAGGGATGGAGATGAACTGTGACATAATTAGTTGTGTGCAGAATTAAAATTACCCTCAATTTGCTTGACAGTCTCGGGGGAAGGGGAGGGTGGGTTGGTAGTTATAACAGCATCAATATACAGGTCTTGCAATTGCCGAAATATGTAACTAAATTGTTTCCAGTAATATGTTAATTTAATTTAATATAGCTGTAGTGCATATTTTAGATGTACTTTAGAAAATTGATAATATACAAGGCGTACATTCAAATATAAAGTGTTAAATTTTAGAATCAAAGCGTGTAAAATAAAAAAAAATACCGCACTGTCGGAACAATCCCAAAATCAAATATCAAAATCATGGAAAGTGACAAAATCGATACCCCTAACCCGCAAACATATAACCTTGCTTGGCACAGTCTCTTCAGTTAAAAGTGTCGGGGTTAAGCAAGTTTTATTGGCCTATACGTTCCTCATACTGGAATGATGTGGTCATGCAAGTGCTTCTCACATGTGATTAAATGTCAGAAAAAGCCAGGTAACGTTTACTGCAAATGTATATTAATTTGTGTCAAGTGTTCGAAAGAAGACAATGAGGGATTCGAGGCTTTATTGAAAAAGTTATTAAAAACCTAATTATTTCACATCTTAGGGACTTTATTGATCTATTTCGATGTGTAAAGGTTTCCTTTACTTTTTATTTTGCAATGTTATATTTTTTTTTCTCAGAGAAGTACTTGAATTTATTTCGAGTTACGCCTCTTTCAGCAATATTCGAGGTGAAGAAAGAATTATTAATTTGTTTTTTTTTAATACATATACTTATTTAACGCAAAAAGGGAATATCGTGTATATTCCCTTGTCGTATAAAATTACCAAATATATTTGAATTTATTTTTCCTGTAAGAATAAAGATGAGCCGTCGTAGTCGTGATCGTATGGCAGTTGGATTTACAACTATCTGCGCAATCAGTGGCTATCACCACTAACGTTGTAAGTTCGAATTATGCGCAGGCGAGGTGTACTCGATGCAACATTATGTGATAACGTTTGTCAGTGACTTGCTGCAGGTCAATGGTTTTCTCCGGGTACTTTGGTTTCCTCTACCAATAAAACTGACCACCACGAAATAACTGAAAAAAAAGTTGAAAAGTGGCGTTAAACACCAAAACCCAGTACACCCATTTACCGATTTGTCCCTGACATGTGTGTCTTTGATCCTTTTTATGTTCAAATATTTAATGTAAGGTAATTAATCGTTTTATTGATATTGGTGTAATTGCTGAGCATCACTGTTAAGACACAACCATTATCAAGAATTAGAAAAACAACTTTTATTATATGAAATTACAAAGTATTACAAAATGTAATAGTATATACATAGATGTTGATGAGTATATATTCCGAATATATATTATATAATTTGAAAAAGGATGTGCATACATATATTTAACAAAATATTGCAACAGCAACATAACATGATTCTAACGAGACATAAATGTTCATCTCACATTTAAAAAGTCAATTAGAGATGTAAAAATAAAACTATAATTAAAATAACTCACCTGAACTAAACCAAAATTGTTATTTACATAAATTACAATTATAATGACAAAATTAAACTAAAATAAGTTCTAAATATAATGTTACACCATTTCGTCATGATGACCATTTTGTAAGAGGCCTCTACCGTTTTCTGTACCAGATCTCTTTTGTGCCGATTCTTGTTTGAGATTCCAGGGTAAATTTTCCTGCAAATGTATAGAAAAGGTCAAAAGTGCATCAGCAACTTCATCAAATGCGAAAATATATCACAATATATATTTTTCCTGTTTAAATGTACAATCTCGTTTTGAGTACCTGGCTTTGTTTGTTTGATGGTTGATTTTTCTTTTTTAGATCTTTTTTGGTGGTTAAGGCTGGTCGTGTTGCTCAAACTTTAGTTTCCTTTTTGTATCATGTCGACCATTGCTTATCTTTTTTTTTCGTTTTACCATTAACAATTTTAATGCCTGTCCTTCGAATTATGCCTCTGGTATCTTAAGAAGAGTTTGAAGATACCAAAGGGGTAATCATGATCCGTACATCGAAGAACAGACAACACAATGGCCAAAAGAAAAAGTACAAAAGGACACACAACGATATACAAAACATACACACAAAACTAAAGATCGAGTAACTCGAACCCCACTAAAAATCGGGGGTGAATTCATGTGATCTATCGGATCAATCATCAATACTAATAATAATCTTGCTAGCATACACAATACGTGTTAGGTTGTCGGGTAAGCTTGCTAACAGTAACGTTAAAATCTATTTTTAATTGTGGAAATAATTTTTGTAAATGCAATGCAAAGAGATGCTAAACCCGCAACAATCATTCCTTGTACGGACAACGTTATGTAGCTTAGGCCACTTTTCATGGATTGGAAATTTCAGACGAGTTTTGTCTCCCACAATGCAAGAGATTGCAAATATTATATATTTAATATCAATACATGTTAAGACGTAATATTACACATTTTAGAAATATGTATTTCATGAAAAAAAGTTTGAAATACCAAAAATAATAAAAAGCCGTTAATCAACGAAATACAGACAATCCAATGGCAAAAAGGGGTACAATAAGACAAACAATGGTCCACACAACACTATAAGTTATAAGTTGTCAGTAAATTACCACATTTTTACACCATATTGTTTCTTCAAGCCATTTTTAATCTCTTACCTTTGATGGCATTTTCCTAAATTTCGTCAGCTGTAAGAATTCAATAGGTTTACTTTCTTCATCATCCTTGAATTAGAGTCAAAATTGAATTGTTTTGAATAAATAACACCATAAATTATATTATGAAATATGTCTAATATTTAAAAAAAAAATGGAATTACTGGAGGTCTTCACTTCAAATTAGCTTTCAATGTTGTAATGACTTATTTTAGTTTGATCAGATTTATTTAAGATACTGTTTTGAATTGTAAACTTGAAGATATACAAATAAATATTGTCGCATGTATGGCAGGAACTATTCATACTTCCGGAACTCTTGAATCCACCACGGTTTTCAAGGGGTTCTGCGATGCTCATCTTTCGTTTTCTGCCTTTGCTTACAGTTATTACTATGTGTTTTAGTCTCGATTTATTTTATGTCCAGTATGCATTTTTCTGTTTCGACTTACGATTTGTCAATCACGCCTCGGTATTTTCTTCATTTTTCATAAAGACAAGAAAGAATTCGAATGTAAGTGAACACGAAAGAAAATCCATCTGAAAACCAGCATAATTAATATTTAGAAGTTAAAGAACAATGTCTGCATATTTTGTTCTTATGAACATGATATTACTAAATGAGAAAGTTAAATAGTAATGGATGACAATCAAACCAATCCCAACATGAACCACTTCCATAACTTACTTAAAAGTTAACAACACGATAATATTTCCATGATCACCAATTAAACTTACATCATCGTCGTCATCAATATCATCCTCAACAATTAATTCTCCTTCGTCTTCCTGTTTCATCATTTTATCCTCAGGCATTAAATCGTCTAACCATGTTAGTTCGTTCTTGGTGAAAAATTTCTCCATTCCCTTCCTGACAAAGCATGTGCCAAGCACCATGACAGGAAATACGATAGATATACTTTTAATAGCCTTTATTACCCACAGCACTGCTAGACAGAGAATTTGGATGAATGTAAACAAATGAACACGTTTAGTCCGTACGTGACGTAGGTACATGTGATCAGGCTGATATTTTGCAGGCATCAATAAAATCATCATACGATCCATAAACTACAACAAAGTAAAAATAAACAGTCAATAGTGATTTGTCCTAGATGATAATTTTTGTATAATCTATTATATGTTATAGTGAACTGATCGGTGCGATGTGATAGTGAGTTTATCTATGCTTTTCGATTTTACACACATTTATCAATTCAAAATTCATCATTATCATTTGCACTGTTAAAATGACTTGGTAAGAAAGGATATGGATATAAATAAACATGATATGCTATCCAATTTTACACTTAAATTTGATTAATTGCAGATCTCATATTTTAACGAACCTGCATTCCTCTGAGTGCTGAAAATCCCATGTACATGAACACACCATACAAGACAGGCATGGGCACAAGCTATTGAATAAAGAAAAATTAAATATATTTTCAGTATTGCAATATATTTCTATTGATGTCAATTTACATGAAATTAATAATAATAAACAGATGGGCAATGAAACATGTCAAAATGTATGCAGAGAACCAAACCCCCATTCCTAATAATCTGATAAGATTTGATTGATTGATTGATTGATTGATTGATTGATTGATTTGTTTATGTTTAACGCCACTTTCAGCAATATTTCAGCTATATCATGGCGACCAGTTTTAGTGGTGGAGGAAGCCGGAGTACACGGCGAGAACCACCGACCATGGGCAAGCAACTGGTAGACTTTATCACTTGCGGCTGCGAGTCTAATGCACCATTTTTTGTAATTTACAAAGCCGGACGCGAACCCACACTGTATTGGTGATAGGCTTGTATGAGTTGCTAGGTAATCCAACTACCTAACTCACAGAGCCGCCCGGGCTCTGATAAGATTTGAAGATAATCAATTTGGTTAAACTTGTGTAAGCAATAAATACATTACGGTAGTACTATTTTTCATCGGAAAGGTCTCATGATTATGGCACGTAAATAGAGAAAAGCATCATTCAATTTACAATCAGATCGTAATTCATAATAATCTTATTTGAAGTTTGCAGAAAATCTTTCAAGGCAAAGTCAAGGTCGGACTCGCGACAAGTCTACAGCATACTATTTTTCAGGGGATGAAGTCCCATAATTCTGGAACGATCAAATCGAAAAATATATCATTGTTACCCTAACAAATATCCTGTTATTAAGTCGTTACCTGTAATATACTGGTCATGAACACCGAACATCCATTAAGAATAGCGACAACAAAAGGTGTGAGACGTTGTTCTCTGCAAAACGTAAGTCATTATTATTTGTAATATGAAATATGGTGCTAAAATGCAAAACAAAAAATACCACACTTTCGGTGCAATCCCAAAATCAAATATTAAAATCAAGAGACAACATC
This sequence comes from Gigantidas platifrons, assembly GCA_002080005.1. Lineage (NCBI taxonomy): Eukaryota > Metazoa > Mollusca > Bivalvia > Mytilida > Modiolidae > Gigantidas > Gigantidas platifrons. The sequence goes on along the minus strand of MJUT01029721.1, from coordinate 191,051 downwards.
GATGGCGCTAACACACAAATACATTACCGCTCACATTTCTTTATTGACAGGGCTAAACTAGTTTTATGCGCCCAAACTTCGCGTCTTGGTGAATATTTGATTGTTTGCGATGAAAATACTATGTTATGCTACTGTTTTATTTTTTATTATAGGAGTAAATGGTATCCATGCATCAGTCTGACAAATCCTTATAAAAGTAGTATTTCATATCCCATAATTATATTTCTTAAAAGAACATAAAATAAATAATGTCTGTTGGCATGTTCACTGAAAATATCATTCAAAGAAACGGTGTATAGAGAAACACAATAATGTCAATGTCAAGACATAAATGAAAAGCTTCAGCTTAGGATACAGTAAGGTAGGGGTATAATGTTTGACGCCACTTTCAACGATTTTTATTTATTTCGGGGAACCCGGAATACCAGAAGAAAACCACCGACCTGCCGCAAGTCACTGACAACTTTCAAACATAATGTTGTATCGAGTACACTTCGCAATGAAGCGGGAACTTATGATACGTGGTGAACATAAATAACAGCTAATATCATTACAAGGTATATTATGTAATGGTTTTCTTACTAATGACACACGTCACACACAAATACTGTTTAGAGATAATCATAGCTTAACATGCAAATGGAATAGAAATATATATATATTTGAAATTTTACCTGCAGCCAAGGAATACCGGTTTCTCTCCAGGAGCTGTACATTCAGATTCCTTTTTAAGACTGCCGACATGAGCCATTGATCTAACAGTTGCTGCCACAAACCACGGTAAACCACACAATGAACATGCCACAATGCAGATTGTTGCCACCGTAAGATCTAAATGGTATCCATTGCCTTTCTGTAAAAAAATAAAGATAAATTATTGACGTTGATGTCCTTCTATTCTATTTACAATATTTTGGTGGCTAATTCCGGATTACTATGACATAAATTTATGGCGAATTGTTAGATAATGGGGAAAACAACTATTTTGAAAATGAAGAATCAATCAAGCATCTATAGAGCATGTATTTGCAATGAAAAACAGTGAACTCTATCTAAGCCGAACTCTGAATCAATCAAAACCCCCGTATAAACCGAACCTTAAATAAAGTCCTTATTTAAGAAATATTTGGTTAATTCCACTTGTATAAACCGAACACTTGTCTTTTCTGTTCGGTTTAGACAGGTTTCACTGTATTACTCTTAATGAAACAGACATCCACATAAAAGCAAAGGCAATGTAATCATGATTTACAGGTCTCCTATTTTAGCAAAAAAAAGTAAACAGAGCATGGAATAATCTTAAATCACAATTTTTAAATAGCAAAGAATAAGCATATTGATATTGTGAAATAAATTTAAGATGAGGACTCGGCATTCTTTACACATAACCCTTATCATCCAGTTATGTGTCATGATCAGTATTTTTACTTACATGTGGAAATTACTTGCATGAACACATCATTTCACTAAGAGAGGAGGTTTGGACCAATGAACACATCATTTCACTAAGAGAGGAGGTTTGGACCAATAAAAATAACAACTTTTTATTGAAGTGCATGTATCAAGCTAAGAAAGTGAGTGGTATTGTTTATATGATTTAGGGATATCTATTCTGTTTCAATTTCTACGATTTCCCGATTGGATATTGGTTCACAGTGTGGTGCTTTCTTTGTTTTTGTTTTTGTTTTTTTGTTTTTGTTTTTTGTTGTTGTTGTTTGCTTGTTTGTTTGTTTGTTTTGTTTTGTGTTTTGCTTTCATGTTATTACATTTATTTTCATCATAACACCCATGCTTTATTCACAACAATCGTATTGAAGGCCAAAGAGGTAATCAGAAGCCGTAATTCGAAGTACAGACATGATAATTGGATAGAAGGCCAAAGAGGACTGATATATAAAGGAACCCCTAGTAAATAATGACTACATGTATATAGTATAAAGCTTACAGCATATATAATAGAGCATACTTGCTTCAACATGACAATACATATGAATAAAGTTTTGAAATGAAAATGAGCACATGCAGTTTTATAATAAGTAAATAAATAAATAAATAAATAATGTAATAATTAAATAAATAAATAAATTTACTAAATAAGTAAGCAAATACATAATTAAAGAAACATAACGTATTAGTTCATTAATAAGGAAAAATAATTTTAAGCATAGAAAAGTAAATATGTACAAACAAAACGAGCCCTGTCAACAATTTTACTTACAATTGTCTCATAACTGTAATATTAAATAATGGACCTATAATGTATAAAAAGTAACCCAATAAATGTGTTTACATAAGTTCTTGCTAATACACACAGAAGGCCTTGAATTAGTTTTTTTTAGCACCGTCACAATAACGTGCGTTATGTCTATGCATCCACTGATCTTTAATTCTACTTCTATGAAATACTGACCACTTTCAATCAGCTGAAGATTATTTTAGAGGGTGCACATGACAAATGCAAAACACTATTTACCAGTTTCATAAATTAGCTGCTGCCTTGAATGTTTCAACCATGCAACTCATAGCTCATGGCTTTTACACACTAAATCTTGTATGATTGTTAGATAAAAAAAATATTTGGCTTCGTCTAATGATTCGAGGGGGTGACCATGTACTTTTTATTTGGTTTTTATGTATATTCGAATGGCAGACATTTGTCTGGACAAAAGGACATTTTCCATTTCCCTTCCTATATTGCTACTTCATCGAGATCTTGTCGCAACTGCTTTGCATGGCTAGAGGATTTATAGACATGTATATAATGGTGTCGTCTGCAAGTAGTGGTATGGTAGACCTTAGACCAACTGGTACATCGTTCATTGAATATGAGATTGTATGGTTCATCAGAACCAAATTGAATAGAGTTGATTAAAGTGATGTTACTTATATTTTCATTTTAACTGGAGTTTCATGCAGGGGTTAAGCCTGTTGTGTTTAATGCCACTTTCAACAATATTACAGCTACATTGTGTATATCCTGGCGGTAAGAAAAACAGAGTACCCGAAGACACCCATCGACCTGTCGCAAGTAAGTGACAAACTATATCACACAACGTTGTATAGATAACACCTCGCCATGAGCGAGATTCGAACTCACAACTTTAATGATGATATGCGCTGATCGCATAGATAGTTGCAAATCCATCTCCCATACAATCTCGACCACTACGGCCCCCGAGTTTCATGAAGGCATCATCTAAATCAAATCTTCATTTGCTACACACTTATATTGATTTGTACTGCAAGAAGTACAGGCTATTTCTTAATCACCAATTCAATAAGCAAATATATTCTTTGCTATTTAATTTATTATTTCTTTAAGAAATATATTGCATAACTAATACTGAAATACACAAATATTTTAAATGATTGATGACCACAGGATTAAGATATTGTTAAAATATACCTTAAGTTTGTTTTCCTTTCTGTTTATAATAACTGCCGTTATTTGTTGGTCCATAAAGATCAGAATGACAGCTACTAGTGCAGGTAAGGCTGTTAATATCATAATCCACCATGGATTGTGGTCACTATAGGGATTGACGAACCACCCTCTGTCAGGACGAGATGGCTGCAATAAATATTTCGATTTCATTATTTTTGTTAGATATCAATAAATAAATATGAATTGTTTAATTAAAACAGTAAAATTTCAATATTTCAATTTAAGTGATATGCTTTGATTTGATAGTTCATAGTTAATGATTCGTCAATAAACGTTAAAAAATACCTGAGGGGCAGTAAAAAATGGACAATCCAGAGAAACTGGCAACATAGGGTGCACAAGACGAAGAAAAACAAAAACACAACAAAATAAGTGTTGGAAACCACTATGTGCAAACAAACACAAATAACGTAAATAAGACATGCGCCCTCCTACAAGAAATTATCATAAATCTGAAGGTGCAAAATGTATATAAACTTTTCGTATAAATATGACTATTTTAACAGGATTTTCGTATTTACTGTTAATAACTTACATTTAACTATTATGCAACACACATACACATCATGATCACTTTCTTTGAAAAAAAAAATATATATAGAGCGTGAATAATTGTTGTTTAACGCCAACTCATCAATTTGTAAGCTATATCATGGCGAGAAAAGTTAATTTTCAATTATCCTGAGACCGAGACAACTAGTGTTTGCTCTTTCTCCTTAATGCTCCTTGCTTATCGGTGAAGCAACAAATACCAATTTTATAATCTTTAGATTGACCCGATCGGGACTCGAACTCATGATCTATCGCACTCGAGGCGATAACGCTCACCATTACACCATCGATGGCGGTTCAGAAGAACATATTATTGTTGGTACTGTATATAAATGCAATAATTACCTGTATAGTTGAAGGAACATTCAATTTTGGAGTTTTTACTCCTATAAGAGCATCTAGTAATACCATGCAACATATAGAAATGAAAACTGCAAAATCCCCAAATATCTGGCGAACCTGTAAAATATGAAATTCTAAATGAACAAAATCACCAAATATCTGGTGAACATTTGAAATATTTAATAATAATTTAATTTGATTTGAATATTTCAATCTGATTGGCTAATCCGCCTGGGGAAATTTTGGCTATACTCGATAACCTGGGTTGGTATTGTGACGTCACCAACGTGTTAATCCGCCAACGACAAATTCAAATAGACACATGAAATAATCGTAATTAAAATCAAGGAATCATTAAATTTTGTTGTAAAAATTAAATTATGAGGAATATTTGAAATTGTTGAACAGGTTATACTTGTATAACCTGGTTTTTTGGGTCAGTTTACGCTTTTCATAAACCGCTTAGCGGTTTATTAAGCGTAAACTGACCGAAACCAGGTTATATCGTATAACCTGTTCAACAATTTCAAATATTCCTTAAATAGATTAAAAAATAAAAACTTGTACGTGATTAAATTTTTTAATTAGTTTCTTTAATCAAATGGAGTAAAAACATCATTATTATTTTTTCTTCAGTATATTATGCCCTGATTTTGCATATAAAATCAATGAAAAGAGCTATTTACATGTTATACCAAGGGACAAAACGGTTATCATAATATTATACATCAGAGAGCAGAGATAGTGTAACATCCCGAAGAGCTGATGCTTCCTCATAAGACTATATAGAAGTCAATTTGAAACTCGTTGAAAATGGCTAAGACGGTGCAAAATATATTACTCAGTCCGCATTGAGAAGATTGAAATGTTAAAGGTTTATGCTATGCAGGGAGAAAACAGATGCAAACTGGTGGCAAAAATTCACACAGCATTTGAACAGGCCAATTAAAGAACTTGTTTTACTAGTATTGTGGTACAGAAAAACCTGAACACGCCGGGTGCCACACGTGAAGACGGAACTGCGTATCCTTCCGGAACACATGAGTTCATCGCCAGTTTTAAGTGGGGTTCGTGTTGTTAGATCTTTAGTTATCTATGTAATGTTTTGTAGATCGTAGTTTGTCCCTTTATCTCTTTTCTTTTGGCCATTATATTGTCTGTACCTCTTTGATGTACGGCGTCTTATTACCCTTTTGATATCTTCAAACTTTCCTTTAGTAACAGCAGAGAAGAAATGAAATATGAAAAAGGACAACTTACAAACGTTGGAAAGAATCTGCTTTTCTTCATACTAACTAATGTCCATGCAATTGCAAATGTTCCAATACCCAAAATAAACGATAGGAAGAAGACGTTGTCATGGTAAACAATGGTATTACATCCGGGTCCCTCTAATGTTCCACCTAGTTTACTGCAGTCCTCTTTGTTTACGTTGGTCCAGTTGATCAGTGAGCCCATTGTTGAGTTCAAACCATTGGTGGCCATAGTGGTCATATTACCACCCATACCAGTCTGATTAAGTGGCACACAGTAACACGTATAATCCAGTGGTATCTCCGGATTAGTGTTAAAGGGATATTTCTCAGCAACAGAGAATATTTTCTTGAAGGATTCAACTATGAATATAATAGCGATTAAACAAGCAAAACTTTCTTCAGTAAACCTCGTTATGTACCGAACCAAGGCACTGAGGTCAAATGCCACTATAATCATTAGGAATAGAGCTGACCAAAGACCAACCCACAATCTAAATGGCAGGAAATCCCAATCGTTATCCCTGAAAAAATAAATCATTATCCATCAAAATCTGAAGCGATGAAGGAATTCATTGTTTTAATGTTAAACGCAACATTGGTGTGATGGTGGTTAGCGTTCTTGTCTTGAGTGGTATAGCTGTAAAATGCGTAAGACAACAATCAACTCGCTCACCTATTAGTCCTAATACGAGCGAGGCAGAATAATAATCATCTGTTATCTCATCTCACATATGTATAGCTTTCAGATATTGTTGAAGTTGTTCTCTTTCTGAATATGCATGGAACATTTGCAGCTAGACTCCTTCTGAATATGCATGGTAGACGTTAAGTAACCACCAATCAATCACAATAATGATATACTAACACAACTGAACATCTTACGAAATTATAATGGATAACAAAATATATATGCGGTTTTGACAATGGTAATCCCATTTATACTACAAATACACATAATGTTTTAATAGATAATATTTCACAACCAAATTGTCTATTAACATACATATTGTTTGAAATATGTTAAACAAGATAATGACATCTCAAGACTTTTTTCTTCAAATAATAATTTGTATCTGCACATTATCCTCTTAACTTCGTATGAAACACCGAAACCTTTCAGGAGTACCTGAGTTCTCCCCCGGTGTTTAGTGGTGTTTGTGTTGCTAAATCGTAAGCTTTCTGTATAATATTTCGTCACCCATTGTTTGCGTTTTTCTCTTTTTGTTTTTGCAATTTTATTTTCTGTCCTTCGATATATTATGGCTTCTGATTACCCCTTTGGTATCTTCAAACTTTTCTTACCATGTTGCTCTAATACATACATTAATATTAAATGAGCATGTTTGAATTAAAGTTATTTATACATTGTACCTACCGACACATGTTATAAATAATCATTTCTAATACCAATACAGGACCAGTACTACCCATTATAATCAGTGGTTGTCCACTAAATAATGCCCACGTCAGGTTGACAAAAGCTACAGTTACAATACACTCCATAGTACCCTGTCAATGACAAATGTAAATAATATGAACAAAATACGATGATAAATATAATACATCAAGTAAGGCGTGGTTACCTTCTTTTATTTACATGATTTCTTATTTAAAAACATCTTTTAACCTTTGCAACCACATCAGTGATTTATTTAGTTGGCGTGCTTGTCGCGATTGTGGTAGTCCTAGTCTATTGAAGCAATATACTATACAATTGGTATTTGCTGTTTCTCCGCTTATCTCGTAGCATTAAGGAGTAATGGTGTCCGATTGTAGCGACATGCATACTAGTGGACTATTGTTTCAGTGAACTAGCACTGCTAAGTTCTGAGACAAAGCGGATGTCATCATCATCTTATTGAAATGTAACTGATTCTTGTCATGACATAGGTGTACAATTGCTAACTGACTCACTTCAATTTAATCTTTGTTAGACTATTTTATCAACTGTGTTGTTCTATGCATTCAGAAACATAAAATATTGTAGTAACTATGCGTTCACTTTGCGCAGATTTAAATCTTTCTTCCACAACTGTGTGTAGGCCTACATGGTAAGGATACAAATTTGGGGTTTAATATACGGATTTGTTTAATCTAGAATATTTAATATTAATTTTACCCACCATATATTGATCTGTCGCCAGACCCAGCAAAGCACCAAATGTTATGTTAGGTGTTAGCGTAGCGAGATACATGTAAAGTATGGTAGCTAAGCATTGTATGTGCAACCCATCTTTGAAGTCACTGACATAAAAGGGCAATTTTCTCTTCACATCTGCAACAAGGCCACCAAACAGTCTGAAATAAAACATATGTAGACATAAATACGGCGATAAGTTTTACTTCCTCTACATGTCTCTATTAGAACAACACACAGAGATAAATATATTTGTATGTTCCGTATACATAAAAACAAAACGCATAATAACCGACTTAACTACCATCAAACAACTGGTGGTCAGTAAATTCATATTACATTCCATATTATTCCAAATTGATAACATATGCATGCTGTTCTCTCACAAAGACCATTAATTTCTTTAGATGTTTATGAATTGATATAAAATCTGTTAAAAGTAGCAGAGATGATTTTGTTTGCTGTAAGAGTAATGATATATAATCAGTAGATTATATTTTCTGATAAATAAGTCAGTTAACCACCCTGTTATTTGACTGTCCATGTTTATGCTGTCATTCATTTTTACTATAGTGTCTTATCTTTAATGTGGTGGTTGATATTGATTGAATTGTTGAGCACCACTGTTTAAACTTTGTTTTCATTGAAAGTCAATATAAAAAAGAAACTCTATATTGAAATCAAGAAGAAACAAATACCTATAGAATAATAGTTAACTACTTAACCAATAGAATGACCGAAACGAATGAGCAATACGGACTCCATAACAATCTGAGAGTGAACACATGTGCTCACGAAGAGTAACCTGTTATTTCTCTAATTAAGTATTTGCCATCAGTAAATGTATATAATATTAACATTTTTTTACTATGTTTGCGCATAGTGGTGTCCAACACATATAGTGTTGTGTTTTTGGTTTGTTTGTCTTGAGTACCTTATATTGCCAATTTCTCTGGATTGTCAATTTTGAATATTCTCTGACATCGCAGGAAACCGACGCATACAAGTCTAATAGCAATACCCAACTATTTTTGACAAACTCAAACAGGAATTTAATTTCATAATACACATACCTTCCCGATCGTACTAATGTGGGATCACCATGACTGTCTTCCTCCTCCTCCAATATCTTCTCTAGTTGATTTTTCGTATCTGATACCGATCTTCTTGCTTCCTGCATAATTTATCGAAATACTGGTGTCATTACAGTATCAATTTACACATATTAGATGTTAAATATAAAAAGCGTGTTGTCTGTCTAATTCTATTTGTCCAGAGAGAGAGAGAGAGATTGTCTGTCTATTTCTATATGCTCAGTGAGTGAAAGAGAGAGAGAGAGGTAATATATATATATATATGAGCATGAGTTCATGGATTTGTTTTTACCATTGTATTGTCCGTCCTTTTTCCATTGATGGCTTCTGATTATCCCTTTGGTATATCGAAATTCTTCCAACATGGTCACATGTAAAAAGATTAATTCAATATCAAATGCGATTAAGAAAAGCTCGACTTGTGGCACCCGTCGTATTTCTCTTGTTACAAACACGCTGATAAGTCATGCATGTAGAAAGGACCGGATTGTAATTACGACGAACGGAAAATCCAAATGGTCATTTGTGACTCAGATACTTGTTTTCACTATTTGGGTCAAAGACTATCGTTTACTGAAAATAGTATCTCCTGGGAGACTAAGCCAACTAAATTGTAGATCAGGAGATGTAAAAACTTGACGGAAGGTAATCTGATACATACACGAAAAGGTAGATTTTTACAAAGAATAAGATGGTTGTATTTACCTGCGAGGGAACACTTGTTGGAGGGTCAATACGTATTTCTGGATCCCATTGTCCTGGTGGAAGTACTGTAACTTGGTCTAAAAATTCGTCCATTCCGTGCATTATGTCTTCGCGTGTTTTGGCTTTGTAAGCAACTTCACGAAAAACCTGGAAACAAAGTAGGATGCATGTAGTTTTGTATATATGTGCATGTATTATCGTACAAAGTTCAAAGTTGAATATCTTACTCCAAAATGTTCCTTTCAAGCAATTTAGTATCTCCATAACCTCATACAATCTTGCAAAGGAGATGGAATGAAATGAAACAATATAACTGAAATATTGTGGAAAGTGGCGTTAAACACCATAACAGTAACCCTTCATGAGATATTATATGATTTGATTTATAATTCGTTTGCATTAATGAAATTGGTTTGATTGGTTTGATTGTAAATATATATATTTTTATGCACTTTTGAATGGATATTTGGATCACTGATAAAACAAAACAAAAAATAAAAGGAACGAACTATTCTATTTTTTTTGTCAAGACATCGGTGGGCCTTTACATATATATATATATAACCTTGTACAAGGCAACTATTTAAGCAGTTCTATTTACCTCATCAACCATCATAGTAGACATTGCTCTTCCTATTTCAAAGATGTGTCCTGGCACCCCAGGTGGGGTTAGATGGACGAAAATAAACCTCGTTGGTAATGGGACTTCCGTCAGGTCACCAATAAACCTTGGTTCCGTTAGTTTTACGAATGCTGTAATAGGTTCTTTTAAGTCATCAATTTCGCCAACCCAAACATTGGCGACTTCTGCACCATGAGGGATTTTTTTCATGAACTGTTTGTTCAACTTTAAAGAAATAATAGAAATAAATGTTTTAAGCAAACAAAATAATATCTATATGTTTGTTACCATCAATTCCCATGACTAGTATCCTGAAAATATTATCACATCTTATTTTAAATGCGATAGATTACAATTTTCAAAACTTTGGAAAAAAAAAACATTCCCATTACGAATGTGGTTGCAAAATTCAGTATCTATAATTAATCCACATGGAATATTTCAGTTATCCACGTGTCGTCATATTTCTAGTTCCGAGGCGTGATGTCCGCTACAATTTCCGATGTTAGGCTCTTCTCTACTCCCATATGCTATGTAGAGGGTTCATGTTCTTTTTTTTTCTTTTTTTTTTATTTATGTATACTGGTGTCCAAAACGATTTCCATGTCAGATGATGTTGGTGTTGTTTAATAGTAACACGACGGTGTCACTAGGGGAGCAGTAACTGCCAACCCCTCCGGAGCACCTGAGTTCATCCTCGGTTCTTAGTGCTTTGTAGATCTTTGTTTGTCCTTTTGTCCCTTTATTTTGGCCATTTTGTTGTCTGTTCGTCTTCAATTTACGGATTATGATTATCTTCAAAGTCTTATTATCAGATACTGTGAATTAAGAAATCAAATGTCAACGACCATCTCAGCTTCTACCAATCTACGAAAATTGGAAACAACGAAAATAAGTAAAACATCAGTATATTTACATATCATCGAGAGTATTTATACATGTAGAGTACATTTTGTTAAGCACGTTTATGTCTAAAGATAAATTTACCTTCACCAGGGGAGATACTTCATGTGCATCACCGTTTGAAGTTCCCTGCTCTAGTCTTGCCTTGACTTTAGCAAAATCTGAAGCGCTGTTAGCTGAATAGAATGAATATAAAAGATATTATATTGCAATCTCAGAAACGAGTCGTGCTCGCTTAATTCGATATGTACGTTTTTACTATATTTGCTGTACAAAAAGGTTATGCGAAGTTTTGTTTTTATGTTTTAGTTTAAACCTCTAGTACTAGTATGGAATAAACAAATCTCCTTGAACATGATTCATGTAAAGTTAACGGTAAGAAATGGCTACAGTAAAGCGCGGACGTGAAAGAGGACATATTTGTAAACGATTGACAAGGAGCTTAATCCTTTATTTCAGTTCACATTGTAATATAAGAAAAATGTGGGTAGAAAGGAAATGCATTTGCTCTTGATGCAAAACAGGCAATTAAAACTCACAAAATACTCCCTTTTTCATCAATTTCTAAACTTCCGACAGTGTATATTTATTGTCATGTTATTTTGTAGTTATTTCTGAGATAGTATATGTTGACCTTTTACGTTGAGAGGCTTCAATGTTTTGTATGGACCTATAATTATATCTAGGGGCTTGGATTACCGAGTGGCTAAGGGCGTTGAACACTGATGACAGGTTTAACATGATTGACGTATGTTGCTACTCCTATAACTACCTCAGATGTTAAGGTTTATAAACGCCTTAACACATGACCATGATTTTCCCAGGTCAGTTCGTTAGAAATGTCCAGGTTTTTTTTTATGTCCGTGAAGTGGTGTATGCTAAATAAAATCATGCATCCGAATTATATTTAATACTAAAAGCTTACTTTTAGGCATCCTGCACTGGTTTATTACTGACATTTTCCTCCCATCATCACCGGATATACGTCTCCTCTTCAAATGCGGATGGACGTGACGTGACACTAGAGCTGACCATATTGTATTTCTATCATTTTCATCCATGGGTTTGTTATTACCAAGTTCGTCCAGGATTAAATCTGAAAAAGATCAATAATAGCTCATATTGTAAATTGTGTACAAGATATAAATAAAGCGTTGACTCAATGGTTTTTGAAATCCTCTAAAATCAGAGTGGTGCAGGAAACTGGAGTCCCCGGAGAGAACCACCAACCTGCCATTGACAAACTTTATCACATAATGCTTTATCTAGTATACCTCGCCATGAGCGGGATTCGAACTCACAAATTTAGTCTCAGATGATGAACATAGTAAATATATGCAGAAATAAATAATAATAGAAACAAAAACGTAGTTTGTGCGCACGATGCGTTTCTGGAATAACCTTCATCAGGTTCGCTCAAAATCGGAAGACTGGAAAACCAAATAAATTAATAGTGTTTGGGGAAAACAACAGGTCTAAATAGGATAACCAACATCGACTAAGAGCGCTTATGCCCGAGGGAGTAAATGCAACGAAATATAAGCATCTGTATTTTCACAGTGCAAAAATTAAATGCAAATAAAATGCCAAATTTGTGTATTAAAATCCTCAGGTTTTGACATTACTACTATATTCTGGTACAATATGAGTTACGGGATGTTTATATTTATTAGTTATAGCAAATTAATATGATTGTAATTTTATTAATGGTATGATTGGATCACACAGTCTTATTTTACGGAATAAATAAAACATTTTAGAAGTTTCATAAAAAGAATAGATCGGTAAAAGCTAGCTATGTCTTGCGAGCTTTGCTGATTAAATACAATTTAAAAAAAAATGGAATTTTCATCAGAAGAAATGGATCGGGAAAGTTTTTCATGTCTTGTGAGCTTTGCTGATTAAATAAAATAATATTTGAAATTTGAAATAAAAATACACACCTGTTACTTGTGGTACATTTTTGACGTCCGCTTCCAGTAGTATAGCACCAGATAACAGCTGAGATCTTAGTTCAAACACATTATGAAGTGTTACAGAAGCAACGTGTGGTTTGGACCATCTTTTGCCATTTTCTTCCACGTCCTCCTCGTATTTGAGCCATCTACAATATAAGGATTAAATCTTCATCGAAAATGACTTGTCTAATATTAAAAGCAGTTACAAAAAAAAACTGAACAGTACTCCGATATTCATCCTCAGTGCAAATAGCAAAATACTGAAAACTCAATTGATGCAATGTGGAATTCATGATTTAGGACTTATCTGCATTATGTGTTTAAAACTTCTTTCAAATATAATTTAGTTTACATTATTGCGGTGAGTTTTATTGGTGAAAGAAACAAGATAACCGGAGAGTAACTCAACCGCCTTCCTCAAGTTACTTACAATTGCAGACCGATAAGGCTGTATCGGGTTCCCTACGCCACAATCCTTTGAGAACGACCATTTAACGCTTCAAGGGACTATGTTTTTTATAGTTTGTCTCCAAAGTATATATATATATATATATACAAATAAATAGACATGAAAGTTGCGAAAATTAATATTCTAACCCTTCAGTTGTCAACGCGATATTTCGGTAAATGTGATTAAAAATACTGATTTTTCATGTAAGCAAAATAATCGGATCTTTGCTTCGCCTAAAAAATCTGGCTCGGAGGAAAATTATAACACTACTAAAGATTAAGTGACCGGCTCCTCAATGTGAAAATTGTGACACACACTTCAAGATTAGCAAAACAATATTAAAATAGAAAAAGAAGAAAATATAACACGGATCAACATTATATTGTAATTTAGAGGAAACTATTCAAAAGTGTGTTTATAATGACATACTTTTAGTGTTTACTTGTTTGTTTGTTTTAGATTTCTGTTTTTTGTTTTTTGTTTTTTTTTTCTGTTTGGTTTACCTGGCTGATTCCCGCCATATGATTTCTTCTTCCTTCTTCGTCAAAATATCCAACTGACAAAAGACGACATGTGTTTCGTCATCGTTGTCTTCGATTAAACCTTGGATATATTCAGTTATATTCTTACTACCTGCAATGAAAAAAAGATGAAATGGCAACTAGAGGATAAAACAGAAGGGATCGTTGACGAGAGAGGGCGATCAGGATACGAAACAGCAACGATACAAGAATGTCAGAAACAAATGGATAGAACACCGGAAATGATGTCGCTCTATAATGGCTTTTTGAATTGTCGCCTATACATGTCATATATATATCACCAATTCTGAAATCTAAATTCCTAAAATCCAAAAGTGATAAGTAAACAAGTCATAATTTACAAAAATGTAGTCTTAATAAGACGTAAAGAACCATATCATTTCTATACTACAATAATATCAATTAATTAATTATTTTTGGCTTTGTTTCAGTACATAGTGGGATTGTCTTATACATGTTTAATGAATATATGTCATAGTTAGTTTACATGTACCTACTGAAATATATATAGCGGCTGTCTTTGTTGTGTGTGTGCTTGTTTGCTAGTGTTTGCTAAGTAGTTCAAGATATTTGTCTTGAACATTTCTGTCCACATAATTTACATGTTGCTTCCAGTAGTACGACCAGTAGCAATTTTTTATTGACAGATCCTTTTATAATAGTCATCCCAATTTATTTAACATTGTCTTTGGATACCCCCAATCAATCAAAAGTTTTCTTCATAGAATTCATATTGGTTGTAGAAAACAATACATCTGAAACCGAATATATTAAGCAGATTTGTCTTTTTAGTGTATTATAGATCATTACTACTGACCACTGGGGTTGTTCAAACTTGATGTTAGCTAATGTATGTTTGATGATACTCTAAACCGGTGACAAGATATGCATATAATTAACATATAGTTTAATCTTCTTATGCTAATGTTAAAATAGTCTAAAATGGGCTTAAACATAATAATTTATGAAGTAGGTACGAATATATTTACATTTAAATTGATCAAATTATGCTCAAGTATATGTTATTACTTTATATTCGTCAATACTCCATTGATTGTTAGATAAATAAATTTGATTATTATATAAATAAAGACAGACGATGGAGCCATCAACGGAGGAATGCTCACAGAAATGACATGCATGTAGGTTATCTCTATAAGCTGACAAGATACGTTTGACCTTGAATTATGTAAATTAAGTACAAATTTTAACATAATTAAATAGTTCAAGCACTTTTGAAAGGCCAAAATGACAATTAAGAAAAAAAACTCGTATGCCGAACATATTATTTAAAACACTAAAAGGGGGGCGTAGCGTAAGGGTTATGGTGTTTAAAGCCACTTTTCACAATATTTCAGTAATATCGTCGTGACACTAAAATGAAGAATGCGTCTTAATCTATTTATTGTGGTCTCACAAAAAGAAAGCCATTTATTTCTTTGATTAATTAATATTAATTATTATATAGTTTTGTCGTAAGAAATATAGTCTTTAACAAACATATTTGACTGTCTTAGCTAATTCGTAAGTTAATGACGAACAAAGTAAATGAAAGTACAAAATGTACCACAATCGCATGACCAATGATAAATTGGCAAAATGTCATATGACATGCATTGGTATGAGATATATAATAATTTGACTATAACTGCCTTTAGGGTTGAGATAAGGGTGTCTAACGCCACTTTCAACAATATTTCAGCTATATCGTGGCGGTCATTGTTATTGGTGGAGAAAACCAGAGTACCCGGAGAAAATTACCGACTTGCCACAAGTCACTGACAACTTCATCAAATAAAGTTGCATCGAGTACACCTCGCCATGAGCGGGATTTGAACTCACAACTTTAGTGATGATAGGCATTGATTGCACATGTAGTTGCAAATCCAACTACCCTTCCATCACGGTCACGACGACCCCCTACTGGCTTTAGTCAGTCAGCATAAATACAATATTAAAGAGTGATACATTCATTGTTCTCTGGTTGTCCTACATATCAAGGTCATTGTATGGTCTGAGCCTGATATGTGTGTATTTAAAAATATCCCTTATCAGTTTATATACATGAACTCAAAACCTAGTTTATCATTCTAAAGTACACCCATGTATATCAACCGTCTACAATCAATACAAAGACGATTACGAGGGTACATGTAAAGTGTATACGATTGTCAGATTTTAGACGTCAATTTCAGGATCCAGACATTCGTACACATTAATTAATTTGCCTTATATTATTTCAAGATTACTTTTTGTGACTTCTCTGTTTATTTGATTATATTTGGACTTCACCTTATGACAATTCATGATTAGTTCTACAAGTAAATGAGTTTGTAACTTTTATAACAAGATTCGAAATAGCGGAACACACACTCATATGTAATATTATGTTGTTTGGTTTTTGTATTTCAATTGTGTTTCTGTGCAATTGCCAAGAAAAGAAAATACTCCGGAATCACATTTTATAAATAAAATTCAACATTACACATTAACCCAAATTAGATTCGCAAACACTTGGGGAGAGGGAATTCCACTCGCAATTTATCAATATACCACCCGGTAACCTGATAGTAAACTTTGTGCCTTTATGAAAGTCAAATGTCAAAAAAGAATGTTTGGTGAAGACCACACGATAACGTAATGGATTGTACATTTCATTTATTGTATTATTGGGGAAATGAAATATGACGTCCACTACCGAAATGCAATATATACAGCTGCTTACGTCTATGCAATTTTCATTAATTGTTTTATTTTTGCAGAGAACAATAAAGTCTTCCCATTTTTATAGAGGAGCTCAATATTCCTAGAACGTTTTTAAAGTGAAATATATTTTTAAGATGATTCCAACAAACATCAACAGATTTGTCATGGATATCATTTAAGCAATGACATCAAAATTTAGATGAAAGTATTTCACCGTACCGCTATCCTTGGACTTTGGACTAACCGTATTTGTCTTTGTGCATTGCTTTGTTTGTAGTTGGGCTTAACCTACTGACCATTACAGCCATTCTAGAGATAACGGAAGTTATCATATAACATTTTCAAGGTTAACAATATGGATTTATACATGTTTAAAATCTATTCCATTTATCGGGATTCTCTAATGGACAACACTTCAATTGCCGAATTAACTATTCGTTACGGAATACCAGTTTCATAGCCTTTAGTTATCTCTCAAAAATATTGGGAGGTTTAAATCAGGAATTCGTCGACTATTACATATCAAAGAATAAATATAAGCGGTTATGAATAAAATTCAGTGACAAATAAAAAGTAAAAAGGTTATTTTTCTCTGTCATATATTTTTTTTAAAGTAATACATCTACAGAACTCATTCATGTTCTAAGCATGATTAAGCATTAAAGCGTTATACATATTATTCCGTTTTCATCTTTCATACAATGGAACATACAGATCAGTTTGTGTCAAGTGTTATTTTCAGTGTCAATAAAGGACATACATTGTAGTTATCAATAATTACATTACTTCCGTTTTTCATTGAAATGTTACAATATGATTGGTTATGAGGTTGTCACATGATTATAAAAGAGATGTTTTACATCCCAATAAAACTCAAACCCGAACTTGCACGTTGCTCCATGACGACGTCAGATGTAAACAATCAATGGCGTAGTAATTTCCAACAGCAAATAATCTAACACAAATAAAATTCACAATGAAAAATTCCACAATATTAAATTGCATTTGTTGTAGTTTTATAGGCGTTTAAAAGCGCGGACCGAGGCACATTTTTTTGTATGAAGCGTGCTTCGGTCCACGCTTTTACACACCAATAAAACTACAAAAAATGCATTCAATTCTTAATCAGTTGAGTTTGTATGGTACACAATGACTTAACAAAAAGTATGTTAATATTTCTTCATTGATGCCACGAATCATGTTAATGTAAATGGCAGTATATAGGTCTTGATGTAGAATATAATTAACATCTTGAGTGCAATATTCCACCATATTTACACTAGAGCAATATTGCTTCAAATTATTACTCCGTTGACAGATAACAATGTTACTGTGGAATACATTAATTATTACACGAATATTCATAGCAAGAGCGAGCAGTTTAATAATATACTTCGGAAATTGTTGTCATTATTCCTGCAAATGCGTTATAGAATATCATTAAAGATACATCTGTTAACTGTTATATCCGGTATTAATTTGAATCCATGTATATATGTTGTCCAATCAGTGTCAAATGACCACTAACGTTCTGAGATCTGTATGTACTCGATATAACATTATGTGATAAAGTTTGTTAATGACTTGCGGAAGGTCGGTGATTTTCCCCGATTTCCTCCACCAATAAAACTGACCGCAACGATATTGCAGAAATATTATTGAAAGTGACGTTTAACAACATAACAACAACCCTCTATATGTTTTCCTATAAGCATAAATATACATACGTAATCTGTGACTGTGTGAGTTTCCGTGACTGTGTGAGTTTCCGTGACTATGTGAGTTTCCATTCATGATCTTACTGGCTTTGTCTTTTGTATTCTTATCTTCTGACTAGAAAAGAAAAGGGCATTTAATTACACTTAGCTAACATGATATGGGAACTCTATCAGCTATTGATGTGAATGAAAACAAAATGCAGCTAATAGTTGCGATACTGAATAATACGTCATGCAAGAAGAGTTTGAAGATACCAAAAGCGTAATCAGAATCCGTAAATCGAAGAAAAACAGACAACACAATGACCAAAAGAAATAGAACAAACAAAGCATTACCACATAAAACAAATCGAGTAGCAAGAACCCCACTAAACTAAAACCCGGGTGTGAACTACTCAGGTGCTCCGGAAGGGTGGGCAGTTCCTGCTCCACTAGTTGCACGCAAACGTCACTACTGGAATAATATGCATTTGTTTTGAATGGATAAACTTCTTGATATGTTGATTGGACTACATGTAATGTATTGTATAAGCGATTGGCTTGGCACATTTAATTTTTAATGATTTATTTTAATCAAAACATGCAAATCAAATAAATTGGAGACGTAAGCTTTCACCTTGTTTCAAAATCATTGAACAGTATGTGTAATCTATGTTTTTTCTCGAATAAACATTGTTTAAATTAAAGTAAATAAAATTGTAGATTAAAATATATACAAAATGAATTCTACGCAATTGGATATTAACTAAGTTTTATATTGATATGACATGAACTGCAGACACAGTTGCTATAGATGTTGCTGTGAGTGTCGTAAATGGTAACTAGCCGGAAGGTGACGATTATTATCACCAAACAGTTATCATTGCACTATATGCGACCTCATTCAGTGTACCAACGACCTTGATATAATATATAATTTGATCTGGTATAGGACAATATATAGTTACAATTACATAACAGTTAACATTGAACTTGTGTACAAAACAAATATTCCCTAAGCTAGACCTGAACTGGAACACGTATGCCTTTTATGTATATATTTCTGATAATTTTACACAATTTAGCCAACTCTCATTTATGTCGTCAACATAAGTGATTTATATTTTACAACATAGTTGGTCCTTTGCGACTGAAATATGTATTTTAAACTTTCTAGAGTGCACTAAATATGGTATTCTTAATAACCAAGAAATAATAGCACTAAAGAAGTTTGAAGATACCTAAAGGGTTATCAGAGATCATCAATTAAAAAAGGGCAGACAAAACAAGGGGCAAAAGTAAAAGGACAACATAACAAACATTACACAGAAAACTAAAGATTGAGCAATGTAAATCACATAAAACCGGTATGCTCCGGAAGGATATGCAATTCCTGCTCTCGTGGTGGCACCGCACCCTTCGTGTTACTCATGTTTCAAACTCGGTGATCATAATTTAGTGGGCAAAACCAATTTCTGGAATTACATTCAAAGTCGACAGATTGTAAAGCCAAATAATTCTAAAAGTTTTTAGACGCAAGAAAAACAACGTCGAGAATGAAGAAAGGAGGGCATTATGATTAAGACAAATGAAAGTTCGATGATATTACAAATTGTTTAATTTCTGCATACTTTTTATGTTATTTGCCATTGCAATAGCCAAGGATCATTTATTGTCTGATTCGTAGACGAACATATTAACAGAAGTTGTTAACTAATGTCAGCTTTGTTCAAGTGTGAAGCGTCAGCAGCGAAAACCACGTTCGTATGTATTAACGAAAACGGTCTGATATATTTGAGGCACAGAAACAAAAAGCACGAGGCGCAAGAAAAAAACGTACAGAAAAACAGGGGTATTGAAAATCAATGTGTCTTTGGGTCGTGACTGATTGATCTAAATTATTATTCTATGATCAAAATATAAATGAGGTTGTATTTTGCTTTGCATGCCATCAAAAACAGTCATCAGAAAATGGATTGATGATATTACCAATTACTAAATTTTCCAACAGATTGTATCTTTTTATCACGATACAATATTTGTTTTGTCAGTTAGTATGTAAGGTCAGATTACTCCTGATATAAATCTGCAAGACCACAAATGACAACCAACAGTACACTAACACACTGACTTGTCATAATAACTCCTGACATCTGAAACAAACATTTTGTTGAGATAAATACAATGAAAACCAAAACAATACACGCTGTCGGAACAGTTCAACAGTCCTATAGCAAATAGTAGTAAGAGGCAAAATTGATACCCCTAACACACAAATACATGACCGCTCACTTACTTGCCTTGGCACAGACACCTTAATAAAAAGTGGCAGGGTTAAATAAACGTTAGAGAATACAGAAGGGGAAATCAAAAATGGACAATCCAGAGAAACTGGCAACATAGTGTTCACAAGACGAAGACAAACAAAACAAAAGCACAACACAATACAATATGTGTAGGACACCACAATACTCAAACACAAATAACGTAAATAAGACATGGACTAGTTTTATGGGTTTCAGAGATATACTAAGCTTAATTCCCAAACATGAGGTGGGATGACAAAAAAAAATGTATTGAAAATCAAATGAATAAATGATCTTCGCGCAAACTGTGCTGGTAAATTATAATCTGAAAATATATATTGTTGCTTTCCCTTTTAATACTTGAGTGTTTGTATTTGCCTTCCGCGTTTTACCTTGCTAATATGTCAGATATAGCAGATTTCGCTGAAGTCAACAACTTGCAAAAATAAGTTTCTTTTATCATATATTTCAATTGCTTTGCAAATGAAAAAAGTATTTGCACTACTGTTGCACAAATGCTTGCGTCGTGACGTTTGTCACTCATAGCGATTGTAAGTAAGGACTTGAATATAAACGTTAGAACGATAACTGAGATATCTGTTGATGTTGTTTACAATGGGTCAAGGACACTCTTGGTTAACGTGACAATGTCAAGGTCTTCGGTTGCTCTAGCATTGTGACAATAACAAACATATACCGATGAAGAAAGTAGTTATTTCTGTCTATCAGACTGTGTTGCATTTAAAAGACATTCCTCTATATTCACGTCAAATCATTGATTAAAGGTCATTGAAAGGGACATTCATTTCACCGACTGATATTATTAAATTTATGTTATATATATATTGTTTTTTTATCTATATCTTTCAGAGATTATATGTCTATTCGAGATTGCATTTGCGCTATGTAACCGAATTACATCAAGAATATGTGACCTTAGTCGAGTTTAGCTACTCTATTTATGTCCTTTTATTTACTTGCTCCCAATGACCTTGACATTGTTTGGTTTTCTAATCGTTTGACTATGGGCCTACTTGATGAAGGTTGTTCCAGAAACTTGTCGTGCGAACTAGATTGGCATATTCTTCTTGAAAGGAAATTAATTGCAGATTGGCCGCAAAATAAATAATTATGGCAATGAACAACATATGCTGCAGATTATTATTTACAAATGGTGTTAGGGTTTTGGTGTTTAACGCCACTTTCAATAATGCTTCAGTTATATCGTGGTGGTCAGTTTTATTGGTGGAAGAAACTGGAGTACCCGGAGAAAACCACAGATATGCCGAAAATCACTGACAAACTTTATCACATAATTTGAAATATGCAACTATACAACTAAGTCAATAAAAGATGCTACCTTAGTTTAAGAGTTCCATTTGATCTCCAGGTTTAATCAACTTCTAGTTTAAATGGTCAAGTTCGGAGATTTTATGATAGCTTGTGATGTATCATTGTTTTAACTTTTTAGTTTATCGTATATTGAGCATTTTGACGAGAACAGAGCGAGTGCATGCATATTAATATAAAAAAATCACAAAGAAAGGTAGCATTATGCTTAAAATCCTTAAATATACATCGTTGCTACATAGTTGCTTTCTCTATACATTGAATGAAACAGCAAGCATTTCATTATTTTAAATTAATTTCATATTATAGTAACCATCTTCTATCACTACACTCCTCCAAAGACACTTTAGATGGTAAGCATGAACTAACAAAGGTGTAAATAAATAACTTAAATGCATACATGTTTGTCTTCACTAGAAGACTGCATTGTTCTTACGGATCGTTCGTACATCCTTGTCAGAAATAAGAGGTGAAAGAAAAAAAAAAAACCCAAAGTTCTTTTTATCTCAAACATACTTTCTTTTTATCAATCAATATGAATTCAATACTCCATGAACGATTCAAATACAATAGATATACAAATTCTAAATTGTACTGTTATTTCATAAGAAGTTACTAAAAAGGGCAAAAATCAACAACAAAAATACAATAAATAAAAAAACCTACAAAAATACGACACTGTTGGAGCAAATTCCAATCCGAAAATCATAGAAAAAGCGGCACCATCTAGGGCACATATACATGACCGATAACCTTCCTGGTTTAGTACAGGCACTTCAATTTAAAAAAGGTGGCGGGGTTAAATTAGTTGTAATTAACTCTGGAGAATACATTTATTTGCAGCTTTACCTAAATAAAAGTTCCATTCAAATCCATTAAAAAATTACTCACCACTCAATATGAGTATGATTTATGTCCGAATAAACGTTTTTAACACTTAATATAAATTCACACCAAATCACTAATTTTTGAAGTGAATTCCTTCTACACCGGTGATATGCTGACAGTTGGATATTGCCTTATGAGATAAAATGGTGTAAATACACAATCTTTTATAATTGTTACCTGGACATTCCTCAATGATAACGAACACCATTTTGCTTTCCGAACTGAGGTATGACATTACATTGCGTAATGATTAACGTAATCGGCCGGGGAATGTGCGAGATATTGATTCCAGTCCCGCTTAGATAAAAAAAAATATGTTATTATTTTAATTGTTGTTTATCTTCTAAGCAAGTGCATGAATACGGACAAGATCCGATGATTAATAATACTGGGTTACAATAATATTGTATGCTAATGTATAACATTGGGTTAGTACTGTTAGAAAAAAAACCCAACTCAGAGTGCATGGTCTAGTACAAGTATTATACTAATGTAATTCATAATCTACTTTATTTTCTGCCTTATAAACTGAATACTATTGAGTTGCTGTGAAGCAATATCAACTCGTACTATAAAGATATGTATTTACTCTAATGTAAACAGAAGCATGGTTGGGTTCATTAACCTTCCTACTAACATTGTTGGAAATTCAGCGAGAAACACCTCTAAACATATTTTAATATAGCATATGAGCAATACTCGAACTCTATTTATCGTTATTCACCACTTTAATTGAGACACATACTTGGGCGCAACATGACATGCGTTGAGGGTTAAATTATGCTCTTGCACACCGGCCTCTCATTCTCTCCCGCTGTATTAAAGCCAGTACATGTATATTGGTGTCACCAACGTACTCATACAGATACAGATAACATATAGTTTACATTTCAGGCGATACACAGAAACACATTGTGCGCACTAAATTAGATATCTATGGTTTTATTACAAACCTACTTTCACTTTAAAGTCAACCCTTCATTAAGTCTGCTTCCGGTACAGATAAAATACATATTCGGTTAAAATGGGTTCGAACTTGAACTTTGACCCTACCATTTATTTGAAAGATTAAAAGAATGTGTATATTTAGAAACATGTCTACGGGTACATAGGGTTCTTACACAAGTGCTTTGATTTATTAATAAGGATTTGATTAGAACTCCCAAGTTCTTTTATGTTTTATCACATTGCTTTATAAAGAATATTTCTCTTTGAACAATATATTCAATGTGCATAAAACACTTTATATGAAATATAAATTGTAAAAACACTTTACATGGAAGATAAAGTGTAATGTGTTGAGTAAAGAAGTTGGCATGATGGATAATTGCACAAGTCATATCAAATTGAATTATGAGACAACATAAAGAGAAATAATGTCCATTTCAATAGACAATATGCACATTTCCGACTTTGATTAAAAGATTATACGTTTGATGTTGTTTCTCTTAAAGGCGGTCGAAGGGGTATCCTATCATGTCAAAATGAAATGTTCAATAAATATAATCTATACTTTTTCCTATAATCTGTGCAAAATTTTAATCTTGTAGTAACTTCAATCTGTGTTTAGTTTTTATAAAATTATCCTCTAATGTTTTACAAGGTTCAAATATCTACCAAATATTAGAAAACAATATACTCAAATTCGTTGTTCTTTCCAATGCATTTGCTAGCCAGGGTACCATCTTAAGTGAATACTTCTAATAAAAAGGTAAAAACGTATAATTATGGAATAAAATAGAAAATGTGCAAAGGGTCTATCTATTAAGTCAAAAAACTTTAGAGAAAACCGAATAGGCAATCAAAAACAGAAAATTCAGAGGCACTGGCAACATTGGGCACACAATACAGGATGGAGACAATCAGAGAAAAAATCACAACACAGAGAGCTAAAACACAAGCACCACGAAGTGATTGAACAATAAAAAGAAAAAGAAAAAGAAAATGTGATAAGTGTAATGCAAAAATAGTAAATGTTATACAAAATGTAGCAAGATTTTCGAATAAATCTCATGACCATCTCTTAGACAGTTTGTCAATGAATCAGGACAGAGAATATATGTTTGTTTTACTTTCATTCAAAAACACATTGTGTCGTTGATATCTTAAACACATATTACAGAAAATAAAATATACAAGATAAAACCTATCAAAACATATGACGTCTTCTCCAACAAAATGACAGACTCATTGACAAGATATCAGTAATCGTAAGGTATGATAAGCTCTTCAATAAAAAAGAGAGATAAATGAATGAGATATAGGTTATCAAAACGTAACGCGGAACAAAAATGTTACAAATAAAACGATTGTGTATAGTTTCATATTTCTATGCATAGCACTAACACAAGAAGAGTTTCTGAAGATATCAAAGGATTAATCAGAAGTCATTAATCGAAACAGGACAGCCAATGGAATGACAAAAACAGGACATACAATGGAATGACAAAAACAGGACAAACAATGGAATGGCAAAAACAGGACATACAATGGAATGGCAAAAACAGGACATACAATGGAATGACAAAAACAGGACATACAATGGAATGACAAAAACAGGACATACAATGGAATGGTAAAAAACAGGACATACAATGGAATGACAAAAACAGGACATACAATGGAATGACAAAAACAGGACAGACAATGGAATGACAAAAACAGGACATACAATGGAATGGCAAAAACAAGACATACAATGGAATGGCAAAAACAGGACATACAATGGAATG
>MJUT01029721.1:148612-160470 GCA_002080005.1 Gigantidas platifrons | reverse complement strand
ATGGGTGGTACTTTAACTGATAAACACTACATCTCTATTATGGGTGGTACTCTAACTAATAAACACTACATCTCTATTATGGGTGGTACTTTAACTGATAAACACTACATCTCTATGATGGGTGGTACTCTAACTGATAAATACTACATCTCTACTTTATCAGTCGTCAAAGGTTGAAGGTTAGACAAGAGTATATTATTTATTAATACAACTTATTGATTTCAAGATGATGTTCCGAAAAGCAAACAAAATGACATACGAGGGAATAGTGTTTTCATCAGTCTTGTTTAAGTTTTTAACGTTAAAAAGATTACAAGTTGTCATTAAGCGTTGAGTTGCATCTCCTTAGAAATGTCTCCAGTTCCTTTAATCATAGATTATAGTAAACATATCATAATCACAGTCTTTCGTCAGTCTTGTTTCTTAGGCTTTTAACGATAAAAACATATTGAAAGGACTTGCAAACGTTGGGTCGCATCTCCTTAGAAATGTATTGGGTTCCTTTCATCACAAATGTAAGCAAACCTATCATCATCATAGTATTAGTATTGTAAGATGATATAGGTCATTAACGCAATATTACAACATTTGTTGTTTAAACAAGGATACCTCTAATCAAATGATCATAGCAATTTATCAATATACATAGTTGTCTAACACCATTGATAACAAACGTTCAAATGATCAGATTAGAGTTAAGCCACAGGTTAGGGGCTGTTTCCTGAAGATGAGACATAGTCATCATTGAATACCATGTAATGACAATGCCGTGTAGACCCCATCATATGATATTTGTGTATCACAATTTATCTGCTACTATATTGTTTTGCATATGATATAAATGTATATGAATCGCATTTGTTGTTTTGCATATGATATAAATGTGTATGAATCGCAATTGTTGCGCTGCGCTACTATAAACTGTATGCATTCGGACCTGTACAGTTATCAGACATACTGTATGATACATATATATATATTTATTGCAATACTTTAAACTGTACGGCATGCAAGCACAATTGTCTGTATGATATTCATGAATAGAAACTGGTGTGCTTCTATCAACACTTTACCATGTACAGCTTATCACTTCGAAACTTTTACGGTCGCCACCATGACTTGGTTGTCCGTTATGGATTTATCAATCACTATGGTCTATGGTCAAGCCGAGAAAATGACTTTTACTTTATATTGGAAAAATATAGAGAACTCGGTTGTTTTAATAGACAAAAGAGGTCTTTAACATGTAGGAAGTGTAACACTCTTCATATTTATCAATCACTATGTTCTATGGTCAGGCTTTCCGTATTATAACAGATCATTTCACCATCGAGAAGGCAGCCTTATTAGATAGAGACATTCTGGACAGCTGTCAGTTGGAAGGAAGGGAAATTGAGATTACCTAAGTCGGAAGAAATACATAATGACAACGTAGATACGAAAACAAGAACAAAAAGACGGTTAATATATCAGTGTATGAGTGCATTAATTTTTGCAACTCTTTTATAAAAAGCAAAATACAGAACTGACGGTAAGAGTGCAAAGGTCACAATACTGATTATCACAACAGCAGCAATGGCACACAGACTTATTTAAATAACACAATAAACATGATTTTTGTCATTATTGTTTTTACTTTATTAAATTTGGAAAACTATTGCATTGGTAGAACCGATGAGAACTAATTACGCATCAACTATATTGAAAAATAATGCTGATATGGCGTTATTTTCTGTTATCTTTCAGATGACCTTGAATTTGTTCTACTTTCTATAAGAGTAAACACTCCGTAAATATGTCGGATCGAATTTCATAATGAAAAGATGATTTATTGATATTATTAAGGAAAAATATTAGAAAATGCCTGTATTTATATTTATTCTTCTTTTTTATCGTTTTATACAAGACTTACCAACTTAATATTAATATTTGGCTTTGTTGTATTGTCCTGACCAGGTTAATAGTGTTTAAATCTATGCCATTATATATTAATTAATAATGTAGATTACTCACCACCAACAAATATTGCTTTAAAAATTAATTAAAAAAAAAACGGATCCTTTTTTGTGCTACTTGTTTCTTTAATGGAAGGAGATTCACAGGCGTTTGATATTAGGCCATGGGCTGAGATAGCCTACCGTGCACCCCCCCCACCTTCGAACCCCACTACTTTTTTTTGGTCCTTTGTTATGTCCTTTTGAAGAAAAAACATGTTAACATTGAATATTTTGGGATGAACTTACATNGACTTACCAACTTAATATTAATATTTGGCTTTGTTGTATTGTCCTGACCAGGTTAATAGTGTTTAAATCTATGCCATTAGATATTAATTAATAATGTAGATTACTCACCACCAACAAATATTGCTTTAAAAATTAATTTAAAAAAAACGGATCCTTTTTTGTGCTACTTGTTTCTTTAATGGAAGGAGATTCACAGGCGTTTGATATTCATGGACGTTTTAACGTGCAGTAGATAGCATAGACTTTATGTTATCTTGACAAGATAAAAATATGACTTCGATATTGAGATTTTTAAATCTCTAAGGTAGAGACAATTATATTGACATAATATATTGTTTATTCGGGTCAATTTACTTTCAATTAAAATCAGAAGTTATTGAGTGTGTTGGGAAAAAAAGCAGTGATATATAAATAAAATGTAAATATCTAATTTAGTGTGCACGACACGATTACGGAATAACCTTCATCGGGTATGCTCGGAGTAATGAGACTGGAAACCCAAATAAGTTTGAAGTCTTTGGAAGAAATTAAACCACAGGATTAAAGCAGGATAACTTGAGTCGTTTAAGGTCAACTATTTCTGAAGGAGATTAACGCTAATATTAATATGATATAGGAACTGTTCCAAATATACCATGTATCTAATAAAACAAATTATCACATATTTAATTGAAATAACGCCGAATTTGTATGTGTTATTTGCCCCCAGGGCAACAACATTTTACGAGGCCAATAACATGTTATCTGCCCTCTTGTGAAGGGCAATTACATGGTACCTGCCCTGGCAAAATATAGGATAAATAGATCAGCCCTCGACTGATATCGTCATTCGGGCTAAAGCCCTCGAACCGATATCAAGGTCTCGGGCTGATAACAAGGGCAATATGAAAAACTCTATGTATTAATCTATAATTCATTACCGAAGTAATTTCTATAACATAAAAATCTACAGGAATATTACAAATCAAGTGAATGCGATCTATGACTAAATCATCCTCTGATATTTTTCAAATATCTGAAAAACCTTGATGAGAAAATCACACTGAAATGTGTTGTCCTGATAGACTGAGTACCATTTTGCTCGTCGCAGGGGAAATAACTCGCATGAAATACATATAATTTAAGGAATTTAAAAAAATATCTATTGGATACTAAATATTATTATCATACTTCATGCATGTAAGCTGTAATTTTATTGGACAAGACGAGGGTAACATTCTGCTCTGACACATGACTCAGCGGATAACATATTATTACTGTCACCCTCTCATTTAGTGCCTAGCAAAATTACTGAACATCTATAAAAATTAATAGACTGAATATGAAATGAAACATTAAAATGAAAAAAAAAACATCATTACAAACGAGAAAGTGAAAACATTCAGTATAATAAATTAAATAACACATAGTTGAGAGGGTGATAGATCAGATTGTTACTCTTTGAAAAAGACTTTGTCAACCTCGGCTTCGCCTTGGTTGACAATGTTTTTCTCATGATAACAATATGATCTATCACCCTCTCAACTATATGTTATTTATATATTGTTAGTTTATTGTTACATTGTAGCTACACTTAATTTGCAGAAAAAAACCAGACACAATTTTGATATATAACAATGTACTAATAGATGTGCCCCATGGTCTCGGTCCTAAGCATAAGTATATTACTGGTTTTAATAATCCCCGTTGTTACGTCCGTAATTTTCACTGACCAAAGCAAAAGTTTAGACGGACAAGAGTGGTCTTTCTTTTCGATTTTGAAGACGGGAGTCGATGTCTTGTTAGAACAATAGTTGTGTGGTTAACGGCGTACTATAAATATAAATTGGATTGTAACATAAATACTCATTTTTCCTTTGATGTGTTTATGCAGTAATCAACTTAAAAATAGTGAACTTTTACAAACCATGGCCTAACATGAAGATCTTGATGTTATTCCATGACTTTGACGTCATAGATCTATTATTCCATGATTTTGACGTCAGATCTTGATGTTATTCCATGATTTTGACATCATCATGTAATTTCTGTTACAAAACATATATACCATGACTCTTACTCATGAACTTACTTAAGCCAACTCATCCTTCGGATTCGTTGGTTTAAATAAGTTAATTCGTAAGATCCATGGTATATATAATACTTAAAGGAAAAGACCAGTCAGTTGAAAAGTTGTTTTAATTCAATTCATTATAACTTGTTATTCGTAAATAACTTATTATTTAAAAAAAAACACCTTTATTAACATTAATATACCCAATTAGAAATATGAATATTTGGAATTTCCTGTCGTAGTGTAAGCGGCCATGACACCTCTTCATGTGACGTCACTCAGTCGTATCATGTTAGTTGAATAAATAACATGTATCTGACTCTTCCCAACATCGTGCCCGTTTGGTTATGTTTTAATATGATAATAGGTGTTACCTAACTTGGGACGAAGTCCAATATTTTTTTTAGGCAATATTAACTCGGATATATGACCTATAATTTTTTTTCAAAGTAGAACGAGGGCGGATCCAGATTTTCTTAAAAGAGGGGACAAATAGGGGGACCCAGACCCAAATCTTCCGTCGTTTTTTTATGTCCCGATTTAGGTACGAAACGACCAGGTCACGAAACGTCCACATCCGATTTTCTGCACAGATTTAACCATGTATTGACTTCCGGTATGTCATTTCCGGTGCATGAAAATTTAGCCATTAGTATATAGAAAAAAAATTGCTATTTCTACCATAGTTGGGACTTCGTCCCATAATATCAGATCAACTGCAATACAATGTTTATAAATGTATATCGTTCTAATTTTGTTCTTAATATTCCCATCCCATGTTACATTTTCATAAAACAAAGGAGTTTATTTGTATCGGGGGAGGGGGAGTTCTACGTATAATTTCATGTTTTACGTGATTGGCCGTAGGTTAAATAACTGTCATTTTTAACTCATTTTGTGCTTACACATGTTTTTTTTCTTTTTTGTCCCCAATGCTGTCATACTTTCCCGTGTTTTTCGAGGTCACTGATCGATGATCATTGTTTGACAGGTAGTCCTGTCCGGATCGGTAATTACACACAAAAAATCTTCTCACATTTTCCCTTCGTTACTTAGTGCAATAAAATGCTTAACATAAGTCATAATGATTTTGTAAATATCAAAAGATAAATATATACCACGTTATTTTACGATTTACATAATTTTTAATGATAAAATTGCAACTGATCAATGCTGATATAATATACGATACTGATTGCGTGACTTAACGGGAAGGTATAATCCGAGAATGGATACGCCCCTTTTCAGGCTTTTGTCTCCTCCACATTGGAGAGTTTTGAAAAATGGCGATCCCCATTATTTGGTGCAACAGGCAACTTCAATGACCAAATTCAACCTTACGGTATACTATTTTTCACATTCATTAACACAAATGTCTTTTTTTTACTGTCATTTAAATTTTCACGCTAACTTGTCAAGACCATGGCCTTTTCCTTTAAATGATTTGCAAAATGCAGTATGAAAATATATTAATAGAATACACATGCTTAACGAGATGGTACTTATCAAGTCTCGTCATGATATGGCTGCAAAATTGCATTAAACAATAATCACTCATTCACTTGTCAAATTAAAACATACCAGCTAGTCTATATTTGATTTCCACAGAGTCTATATAATATAATGATGTAATAAATAGACAGAAAATTATTATTATGCAGGAATAGACAACTATGTATACAGTAAAAAGCCGTTTAACACCAATCAATCAATCAATCAATCAATCAATCAATCAATCAATCAATCAATCAATCAATCAATCAATCAAAAGCCTTTTTAAACCAAAATTATTAATTCCACAAAATAGCACACGTTGAATGCAAAAACATGAAAAGGGTGGTATATGCTTACTGTGCTTAACGCCACTGTCAACAATAGTTCAGTTATGTCGTGGAGGTCAGTGCACATCAACAAAAATCCATATATGTATATATATATAATGCATAACTTCTAAAGCAGAATATCATTGTAACCATGGTTGGGAAATGTTCATTTACATATCGCGTATAGTAAACTTAGAAGTTTTAATTCTCTCATGTCTTCAAGGGTCTGAAACCCATTTATTCGATAGACGTGCTATTTACAATAAAATAAATAGATTTTTTCAAGATACCACTAAAACGGTATGTCACATCCATTTAGCATGCTTAACGTGTAAATCGCGTATATTATCGTCACAAAGACATGTCTGACACTCACGTGAAAATCGTGAATAACACTATGACCCGAGTACCAGATTTATTTAAATCTTAAACAGAAATACGCCAAACACGTGCATTTCACATATTTTGCAGAAATGTAAATTGTATTCCTTTTATATTTTATCCCTTTTTTTTACTTGTTAAATCGGACATATAGACAATATTGAAATGAATGCCACAAGCAACTTACCAAATTGGTTTGGGAAGTATATAATCTTTGTATGGTATATCACTAGCTAAATGAGAAGAAAATAGTTGCTGACTAATGATAAACGAGAGAGAGGACATACGTCTCCCCTTTTATCTTTTCTGTATATATGTCCACACTTGAGATAGTTCCATCTCTATGAACCAATGAAGAATATGTATTGACTTAATATATAGTCTATATACAGCAACTACCCCTTTAAGTAAAACTAACATTTAATTGTTGAATGTGTTGATAAAGTTAGTATGATCATAGCTATAATGTTTCTGGATTAGACTATATATGCATTTAGGTACATATATATATGTTTATTTTGCGGTTGGTAAAATACCTTTAAACGCTTATACCGTTAGTTGTACTTGTAGACGTATATATATGTGGACTGACTGTTTACATGGTAAATAAACTTTGAAATTAAGGTAGGACTTGTGTTTTGTCTCTCCTTATTTTCATCAGAAAACATAATTGATACCACTTGTCCGTATTTATAAATATTTCACAATTTGTTATCTTTCCTTAATGGCGATTTAAGGTTTTGACATTTTGTTGTTGCAGAAAATGTGATTGATACGACTTATCCGTATTTAGAAATATTTTTCATGTCATCATCTTTCCTTAATAGCGTTTTATGGGCTTGACAAAACTTTTTCTGCAGAAATTCTAATTGAAACGATTGATCAGTATTTAGAAATATTTCGCATGTTGTCAAATTTCCTTCATGGCGATTTAAAACTTTGACAAAATTTTATTGTAGTTTAGACGGGAGATTTACTCTCTAAAGGCCCGTTGTCACTATCAAAGTTTTCCATCAAAAACTTTGTCAAAGAAAATTTGGACAAAAAAAACTTGGACAGAGTGTCTGTTGTCACTATCAAAGTTTTTTTTTATCATCTTTGTCAAAGAATTGGAGGGAAATCTTGTAAACACGAAAAAATGGCTCCAACTCTCACAAATTATGAAAACATTGCTGTCACTTTATGTCTAATGAGCATCGCAATCCGTAGAAGGAGACTCCGGGACCGTGCAAGGGTGAAAAGGAGGGCAACTAGATTCTGAGAAGGAAACAAAGAAGCGCATACAATACACTTCTTAAAGAATTGCACATTGAAGACCCGAACGAGATCTCATTAACAGCATCCCTTCTTTTGTCTTTATCATGATACAGTTTTTATTTGATATTCCAAATAACCTGCCTGCTCTCCACCAATTCAATCAATTCTTCTATGATTTCATTTGTCCATATTAATTTCTTACTCATCTTGCTGATTTTCCCTTTCCCGCCTTTTCATTACCATGTGCTTTTGTTTTGTAAACATCATCTCATCATTCCAAAACAGTATTCTGATTGGTTGATTTTCATCAAAGTTCATCAAATTTTGAAGAAAAATAGGATGGCGTTATATTCCATCAAAGTTGGTCAAAGTTTTTGATCAAAGATATCTTTGACCGTTGTCACTATCAAAGTTACATCAAACACTTTGTCAAAGTTTTCTTTGACAAAGAAAACTTTGATAGTGACAACGGGCCTTAACACAATAAACCATTAAGTTGTATAATGACACCAGCCTTGTCACAATAAACCATTAAGTTGTATAATGACACCAGCCTTGTCACAAGGAGAGTACACAGTAAAGTACACAATACTAGTCTCCCGTATTGTGTATATAATTGTTTAAAGGACCATCTTTGGTCAACCATGACTTCTTCAGTAGATTGCTAGGGCCCGAGTGGCTCAATGAGTTAGGTAGTTGGATTACCTAACAACTCATACATGTCTATCATCAATACAGCGTGGGTTCGCTCCCGGATTTGTAAATTACAAAAAGGGTGCACTCGACTCGCAGCCACAAGTGATAAAGTTTATACCAGTTGCTTGCCTATGGTCGGTGGTTATCTCCGGGTACTCCGGCTTCTAAGTTCACCACTAAAACTGGTCGCCATGATATAGCTGAAATATTGCTGAAAGTGGCGTTAAAACATCAAAAATCACATCAATCAAATCAAACCAATCAGTAGATTGTGATAAAACAAACAACATATATTAAATTGTTGGGAAAAAATGAAAATCAAGCAAATACCAAACTGCCGAAAAAAAAAAACGAAATCCAATGTTAAAATCGTAGAAACATGGACGAAAATCGATTCCCCTAACATACATTATCTTTCATTTAATGTGGCTTAGTACTTACATTTCAATAACGAGTGGCGAGTTAGAATAGTTTTGTGTGCCAATCCCCCTCTTAGTGAAATGATGGAATCATAAAATAGCTACTTTTGATTATGGCTGTCAACGTAGTTTGTGTTTTTATCAGGTGATGTACCTAAAAATGCATGACGTACAACGAAGTAAATAATGTGGTCATGTGATTAAAATTTGCAAAGGTAAATACAAAAATTAAAAAGTAAATATTTATTCACACTCTGTCACACGATACATCTGAAATTAAAATAAAATTAAATAAAAAAAATACCACACCGTCGGCACAGTTTCAAAATTGGAATCAGCAAGAAACAGTGGTAAAATGGATACCCTAACACACATAATCATGAACACTCTTTATCCTGGCTTGGTACAGGCACTTCAATAAAAAGTGGTGGGCTTAAACTAGGTTTTTTATGGGCCCAAATATCCCCCTTATTGAAATAATAACATAAATTGACAACGTAGATAGATATATTAAGTGAAGAACCGAAAATGAAAGTAAGTGTCTTAATAAAAATTTAAAGATACCAAAGGTGTAATCAGAAGCCGTAAATATATGAACAGATAATGAAATGACCAAAAGAAAAAGGACAAAAGTACAAACAATGATCTATAAAACACCACACAGAACATTATTTGTAGCAGCACTAACCTTATAAAAGACCGGGTAAGATTCCTTCTGCTTGATATGTAAAATAAGTAATGAAACTTTAATCATAGAAACAATTGTATGTTATTTCTGTATTTCGGGTAATCAAAAACAATAAATAAAAAAGAGATAAAAGAAAATTAAAGAGTAAAAGTTATAGATAAACGTTAGAGAATACCGAAGGGGCAATCAAAAATGGACAATCCAGAGAAACTGGAAACATAAGGTAGACAAGACGAAGAAAAACAAAACAAAAAACACAACACAATATGTGTTGGACACCACTATACGTAAATAAACACATAATTTTGCATGTCGGGTATTCATTTTTCAACAGTTAAATCGAACAATTTAGTTGATTGTATTGTCAAATCAATACTGAACTACATGTATCTAATAGTATGTGAGATGGTCCTTATGCTATATTTGTATACGTTTCTTTTTCAGGTCTATCTTCTCAGTTATTTTTCTTGAATAATTAAACAATGCATGTACTAATGTTCCTTATGTGTACATATAATTATTTTGTCCTTTGTTTAACTAGAGTATATTGTAAGAATATAGTACTCAATTACCACCATTATGTTCTCTTTTGAATTCGTGTTTTTGTCAATTTCTACAAAAATGATTTGTTTTTTGTACATATTGTTTGTAGTGTTTTTAACACTGTTTGATTTTTTTGCACTTTTCATGATTTGTCCTAGGTCGGCCACAACTTGTCACATTAATTATTATATTTTTATGATAGACCAACCATTTTTATTTTGCAGACATCTTATTTTTGACAATGGGTAGTGATATCATATCACATAGAATTGCTATAGGGTTGTTCTATCATAAAATTAGCATTGCTTGTAAAAAGATGTCATTTATT
The DNA here is from genome assembly GCA_002080005.1 of Gigantidas platifrons. Lineage (NCBI taxonomy): Eukaryota > Metazoa > Mollusca > Bivalvia > Mytilida > Modiolidae > Gigantidas > Gigantidas platifrons. The sequence continues at coordinate 150,036 of MJUT01029721.1, read as the reverse complement.
CATTTTCGTTTTAGCGACATACTGTTTCCACTATATGTTAGATATTTTAAGTTTATCAAAGCAGGGTTGACTATGTTCCGGACTAATTTTACGGCATTGTCATTTTGTTTGATTATTATTTATACGCTTATAATCGCTGGGGATGTGGAACTGAATCCTGGCCCTGGGGAAACACCAGTAAATTTTGAAGATCACTGTTTGTCAATTTTTCACGGCAACATTAGAAGTCTTCGTAATAAGGTAGATTATATTTCCAATATTATTGAAGATTATGATATTGTATTTTTTACAGAGACACATCTTGATAAATTGGTATTAGATAGAAATATACATTTTTCGGGTTATGATATTCCAGTGCGAAAAGATAGAAACTCCGATGGAGGTGGTATAATAATGTATTATAAAACTCATGTTAATATCCAAAGACGTGTAGATTTAGAGAACCCGCTTATTGAATGTATGTGGTTCGAATTAAAAACCAAGCTACAAAATATTTTAATAAATATACTTTATAGATCTGAGAGACAGTCTCATCCTCGTTTTTGGGACTTCTTTGATGCTATGTTGAAAAATGCAATGGAAGAATCTAATCATTTGATATGCATGGGTGATTTGAACAAAAACTTTTTAAATTTACCGTCAAATATAAATGATTTGATTAGTATTAATGGACTTTTCAATGCAATACACCAGCCTACTCATTTTGATTCACGCACTGGTAGCACTTCATTACTAGATCCGATTTTGATAACGGACTCTATTCAGTATGTGGACTCTGATACTATACATATTGACAGATCTATTAGTGATCATGATGGTACTTATATAACAATAAGGTGTGGTTATAGTAATTCAAAAAGTTTTAAGAGAGTTATCTTGGATTACAAAAAAGGGGACTATAATATAATGAAACGAAAAATTTTGGAATTTGATTGGGATGCCTTAATAAAAAGAGAACCTGATATTGACAAAGCATGTATTAATTTTACCAATGTAATTCTTTCTGTGTCAGAAGAATGTATTCCTAGACGAGAGGTTACTATTAGATGTAATGATAAAATATGGTTCGACTCAAATATTCGGAGGGAGATACGTAAACGAGACCGATTCCGCAGAAAATACTTAAAACTCAAGACTGCATTATCTCAAACTATTTTCAAACAACAAAGAAACCGGGTTAATAATTTAAAGAAACAATTAAAAGAAAAATTTTATACTAATATAAATGAAAATTTGAGTGAACTTAAAACTATAAATAGTAAAACTTATTGGAAGACCATCAATACACTTTTGAAGGGTGAGTCTCCATTGAACGATATTCCCCCTATTCAAGATCCCAAAAATAATTATTGCTTGTCTTATGAGGGTAAAGAAAAGGCAGATGTCTTAAATAAATATTTTTGTTCGATCACTAATTTAGTCGA
>MJUT01029721.1:117759-130551 GCA_002080005.1 Gigantidas platifrons | reverse complement strand
GAGAATGCTGAACATTTTTTATTGTACTGCAAGAGGTTTGATGCACAAAGAAATATTTTGTACCGTTCTTTATTAGCTGCGAATGTACACATTGACTTAAAACACTTTGCTGTTTGGAAGTCAAATTTATGATATTGACACAAATACATAGGCATGTATTCATTACTGTACAGACATATATTAAGGAAACATGTCGTTTTTCTTTCCGCTGATTATTGTGAATATAAACAGGTGACAATTGGTTTGTGGCTGACCTGATGTGACTTAGTAATTGTTGCAATACACACGTGTGAGCACTTTATGTTAAAATTCTTATTGAATAAATAATGATATTATTATATATTTTGAAACTAAATTTTAAAAGATCCTACCTTTATCGAATTAATAATCCCACTACGTAACATTGATGATTGTATAACAATTATTGATTTTCTTCATTTTAGGTGTGTTCTATATACTTACTATTCCAATTATTGTAAAGATCTGTTCGACTTGTCATTTGGCAAATATCAAATTGTGTGACACTCGTATATTTCATGTTGTTGTTTTTGTTGTTTTTTTTCTTCTAATTATTAAGAAAGACTGTAGCTTTTATGTATTTATGTTCAACTGTATCTGTATATTGTTTATATAAAGGAGAAGATGTTCTAAGTTGAAAAACTTGTATCTGATCCTATTGTCATGTTTTTGGACAATGAAATATGTTTAAATTAAATAAACACAAATAACGTAAATAAGACATGAGCCCTCCTACAAACAACTGGAGGTAAAGGCGAACCGATCATGTTTTATGCGGAAATCGTAGCGGACATCAAAACAAGGAATTCAGAACGTAAAAATACATAATAGGACAACACAAAAAAAGTATAAAACAGAAATAAAATATTAAACTGATGAAACACAGCATTATAAATAATGAGAAACTAACAGCTTATCTTGACCATTCTATACTGAAGTAGCAAGAGAGGTGTATAAGTAATTATTGTTTATCGTCTATTCAGCAATTTTTCAGCTATATCAGGACTAGAACAAGTCACATCTCGATCATATCCGACTGTGTACTAGACCAATTCACTTAGTTGGATCGTTATTGTGCTAGCGCATTGAAACAACACGTCACTCCACTCGAACACATTATCGTGATTCCGAGCCAACATGTCTCCCCAAAGCTGTGTTCTTAATGGAGAAGCAACACATACCAAATTTGAAGTCTTTGGTTTGACTCGAACCCACGATCTACCTCACTCGAGGTGGGCACGTTAATTATCACACCACTGATGTATGCGATTCTGAAGCAAGAAAACAATTTTTTATCCGATATGATATTGTTGAAAAGACATCAAAGGCATGGGCATGGTGTGATGTAGTGTATAAAATGATACTATGGTTTAGGAATATTTAAATAACAGTAACATCATCTGCACTCAAAGAGATTTCCAGTTAAATTTGTGTTGCCCTGTATGTTTGCTTTGTGGATGTTGGCTTTGTTCAGAGACACATCATTAATATACAGTAAACAATACATCATAAACAAACAATAACCTTTATTTATTCAACATGTATTACAAATATATAGGTAACTTATAGCAAATACACCAAATAATCAGTTATTACTAACAGTAAGTAAATAAAATACATTGTGTAATAGTAAATAAGTAAGTTTTCCGTTTATCAACATATAGAGATGCAAGAGTATACATATATACAGAATAAGAATGAAAAAAGCAATATCTGACTAGCACTGAAAAGTTATATAAATTGCAGTCTTTTCTATCTTCTTCTAAACAAAACAAAGTACAATGTTTATTTCAAAAATGGAAATCATACAATCACTACACGGTACACGTAACAAAATTTACGTATTTGCATAACAAATTTCAGCTTTGGGTAATATACTGAAGCCCTGGGGTTATAATACCTCCATTAACATTAACATTAATAGCCATGGTTATTGTGTGTCGTTCTTTAAGACGGCATTTAGAAATGCAAAGTGAAATTTCAAAGAACAATGAATCAGTAAAGACGAAAACTATCACTTAGCGAAACACTATATACATAAACATTTAAATATTAACAGAAATAGTCAAGTACAATCTTGAGTATTATAACTATGGATTTATCAATTGAATCTCAAATATTTCATGAAATTTCAAGAATATTTTGTACATTTGTTTCTTTTTATCTTTTCTTTTCTAAAATTTTATTTTCCTCTATACAATTACCATCTATTTTTTTCTGAAAAAAACTTTAAAAATTTCTTTTCGTAAAATGCTTCAATTCTATTTTTTGGGCGGAACAATATGAAAATTGTCTAAAATTACTTCTTGCAAAATATAACTTGCATCTGAAGCAAAGTCGGAGATAAAAGTGACAAAGTTAGAGGAAACGTGTGCTATTACAAATAAAATGAAAAATAAGCAAAACATACCACACTGTCAGAACAGTTCCATTATCCAATATAAATATCGTAAAAAGATGGAAAATCGATACCACTAATAAGTATACATGACCACTCACTTTTCTGCTTTGGTACATGCACTTCAACAAACAGATCATTTAAAATAAGTTTTAACTGAAAGTTAACTTAATATTCTAATATAAATGTATGGTACCAAAATGACTCTTTTGCCACGTCAATTATATCACTGTATCATAAAAACAATGGTAAAATCGCGTGATTCAAGTACATATACATATATATTACTAGTATTAAAAAAAAACAAATCCTATATAAAAACATTCAAATTACATAATGAGAAGTCCATCAAAATCAGCAGACTGATTTGATTTATAATGTTTACACCATTTCATCAATTGTACTGTCGAGGAGACCTTTTTTGCTATCTCTGTTTTTAGACCGGTGATGTGCTGTTGTTTGGTCCAGATTCCATGACACCTTGTCCTTTAAGAAAGAAAAATGTTGTTGATTATTAATTAATGATTACGACAAACGGAACATATCCGTGATCATTTGTGACACAATATATACCCCATAACGGTTAGGCAAGTCATGGTGGCGACATTAAAACTTTCCAAGTGATGACTTCAACTTAACCAATAGGAAGAAGCTAACCTACAAATATGTACTAACCTATCAGTAGGGCTTACATTATCACTATAGGACAATCTATCGATAGCTGCTATCACATACATACATTTAATCTGTTAGAAGTGGACTGACTTATGGGAATATGATGAATGTATATAACCTATATTACAATCTAAAATTTTAAAACAGCAATACGCTGCCGCGATAGTACACTCAATTTATTTTTTCATAATTAGGAACACCTTAGCTGTTCTCTATAAACGTTAGAGAATACTGAATGGGCAATCAAAAAGTACAATCCAGAGAAACTGGCAGCACCGGGTGCACAAGATGAAGAAAAACAAAACAAAAACAAAACACAATATATATTGGACACTACTATAGATACTTTGCTGACAAGATTATCATCAAATGACATCAAACAATTTATATCAAGAGCGAGTCATAACGTGTTTAATGCAAATTGTTTGATATAAAACTTTGATATATTACTTTCTATCACCTTTTTGTATGTAAATAACGCCACTGTATCTGTGTAAGTACAAAAAGTACTTACATATACCCATTTATTTTGATAAAAACAACAAGAATTTGTTCCAATATGTTATTGGTTGTAAAGCGTATCCATTAGAAGGCTTCGTTTACAAGGTACTATGCAAGTCTTGTTATTCGTTCACCACATTTTTCGTTGTTTCTACAAAATGCAGTGATCCATGGGTTCTTGAATTCGTAGTTTCAAACACTACAGGCAACAGTCAATGCGAAAAGTGTATTTCGTTAGATTTTAATTTTCATAGTTTAAGTGAACGACGAAATCCATGAGAATTAGAACCCAATGATGAATAATGATTTCACAGGATCTTAAATATTATGCTAGAAAACACTTACACTTATTGACGATTCTCTGAATGTCTTTGGCGGTAGAAACTCTATGGCTCCATCAGCATCGCCGTCATCACTCTAAAGATACAAATTAAATAATAATAATTTATGAAAAGTTTGAAGATACCAAAAGGATAGTCGATGGACAGTCCATACAAAGGCCAACAAGACACATAATAATGTACAAAACACTACACAGAAAACTAAAGATTCAGCATTACGAACCACAAGAAAACCAGAGTGAATTCATGTGCTTAGTAAGGATTAGCTCTACTAGTGACACATGTAGTGTTGCTACTAAACAATACGATCATCATGTGATATGGAGATCGTGCTTTGCACTAGTATACCTTAATAAATACAAATTACATAAATAAAACATGAACCTCTCAAACCCAAATAGTATAGTAATAATATTTGCAAACAAAATTGATATCATTAGAAACCTTGTTTACAGATACAACAAGAATTTAATACATGTGTTCTGCAACATTCCTTGAATATCGATGTTGCACAAGTGCTCATTGTCGACATCTTTCATTACATAAATAATTTAACATAGCCATTTTCATTTCATTGGAGTGCCAGGAGAGTGCGTGGTCATGCATATGTGTGTTAGGGGTGTTGATTTAGTATAAGCTTAGCTTGTTTCCGAATCCTGTCATGCTAAACAAAATTTGTATGTATTATAACATAACAGTTTATCATGAATAAATATGTTTATACCAGGGATGTTGATTTTGCTTTTATATCTATAATTTTCAGATTATATTTGGGAACTGAAAGTTGTGTTATGACCTCTGAACTCGGTGCTTTGCCTTCCCATTTCTGTTGTTGGCCATCATGGTATATGTTGTAACATGCTGTAACGGTAATATTTATCACGTATATATACGTGTTAGGGGTGTTGAGTTTGCCTCTGTTTTTACAGTATTTCGATTGGATTTTGGAATTGTTCTCACAATAATGCATTTTTGTTTTATTTATCATAAATAGTTTTAACACATAAGGACTTAGTTGAAATTTTGAACGCCTTTTTTTGCACTGTATATTTTAGTAGTATCGTTTGCTTCATTTAAAATAACACTTTTTTAAAAACAATTTAGAACATATTAAACTTTTCTTTATTCCATTTTTTTTGTGGCACCTTGCAATAAACTTACATCATCATCAATGTCATCTTCAACGATCAATACTCCTTCATCTTCCTGTGTCATCATCTTTTCCTCTGGCATAACCTCATCCAGCCATGTCAGTTCATTCTTGGTAAAGAATTTCTCCATCCCCTTCCTGACAAAACATGTGCCCAGTACCATGACTGGAAACACTATAGATATTGTTTTAATAGCTTTAATAACCCACAACGTTGCCAGGCAAAACATTTGAAGTAATGTAAAAATATGAACGCGCCTAATGCGCACGTGTCGTAGGTACATATGGTCCGGTTGGTATTTTGCAGGCATCAGCATGAGCATCATACGGTCCATAAACTAAAAAATAAAAACATTTATCAATAACATGTTTGACTGATGTAGAAAACTGCTGTCAGTAGTTTGAATTCATTTTTGTTTTTTGTTTTGCGAGATTTGTTTTATCTTATTGATTTATTTGTTCGTTACGACATTGATCTTCACATAGATCTATGAATATATTTGTATTAGTGATTTACATAACTGACGTATGCTGGTGTATTTTCCTCTGATATAATATCGTATTCATGGTGAGATATTCGAGAAAGTGTAACGAGGCAGGCTGGCGAGACAAGTAGAGCAGGATAATTATACTTATCATGGTAGAAACAATATTCGCAGACAAATTCCAAAGTGCTGGGCATAAAGAATGGCGTCATATTTTAGATACACAATTTCGATAATAGATCTCTATAACGTTTGTTACCTGCATTCCTCTGAGTGCCGATACGCCCATATACAAGAACACACCATACAAGACAGGCATGGGTACAAGCTAAAATAAGAAATACAAAATACTTAGTATGCCAATTACCGTTAACAGTACATGTATAACAATCAATATCCAGATAAACTAAATGATAGCAATGAAATATGAACTCAAAAAGATATTGGACAACTACTCGAACAATACAAATCCCAAATAATTGGAAATAAGATCATTGGCTTCCAAAGAGCATTTGTTTCCTCCTCCGTGTATGCCGTGTATTCCGCTTATCATGTGTAATAATTAATGAAACGAACATCGATATGTACCTGGAAATCGTAGTGGATAACAAAATACGTAATCACATAAAACTAACACCTGACATTAACATCCAGACTAAAAATGTAGTCAAAATAAAATGACATAAAAATTGATTGTAGCGATGAACGGATACTTGTGTTTTATTATGGACAACCAATACTCAGTAACACAGATATCCAATGCATAATAACAACGAATATTACTTCTACACAAATAAAAATTGTAAATGGGATGGATCGGTTTAAGGAAAATAAGCATGATGTTATTAGCTGAAAAAATAAACATGAATTGTATTACCCGAAAACTGAATAATTTGTTATCATTGTCTGTTAACAGTATGAATTCAAAAATAAGATAAAAGTTCATTGTATCAAATTTTGCGAAAGTATTTGCTAATGGTGGAAACATTCATCTAGGCGTAAAAGGTTTCTGATTAGTTTCTGTTTGTGATGAAAGCATTAGTGAAGAGAACAAACCAAATTTTCATAATAACACAACTCCAGGAGACACTGAACATAACCATTTCAGTATTTAAATTTGTCTCCTAGAGAAATGTTTGCGATTATTTTTTTCTAGCATTGGATTTAATGTTTATGTTGCATGTTTGCATGAAACGTACTTATTTGGTACTAAATAAGGGTAATAACAAAATTACCGAACACCGAGCAATCTTCCAAAGGGAAAATCAACAAATGACATTGATAGTAAACTGTGGACATTACCTGTAATACACCTGTCATAAATACTGAACAACCATTTAGTACTGCCACAACCAATGCTGTAACCCGTTGTTCTCTGTTAATAAATAAACATATGTAAAATCAGTTGTGATTGGTGAAAAGACTGCAATGGAATTATATATTTTTTTTGAAAAAAGTTTCAAACACTTGAGGGGCTGTCAGAAAAGAAAACATGTCGAAATAACCAGATTTGTGGAAATACGATAACATAATGATTAAATGGAATATATTAATTATCAGCATTATAGTTACCGTCAAAATAAAGAATAATTCGGTTGGGCAGGCTGAAACCCTCAAAATATATAATTTGGATAAAATATATTCTGTTATTTCGTGTTATTTTATTCGACCAAATTTTCTTTGGTCTCAAATACAGTCTTTCTGACTTAGGTATATAAATGTAGTCCAGTAATAATAGAGCTATAGTCCATATTTATATTTCAATCCTGTAAAATTAGTGCATGCCTGTTCGATTGTTCTGTTCGCAAGGCCACCTTAAGCGCACATTGTCTTATTTCTGTCTAGAAGAGTTTGACAATCGAAGAAGGACACACAACACAATGGCCAACAGAAAACGGGACACAAGGACAAATAACACAATGGCCAACAGAAAACGGGACACAAAGACAAACAACGATCTACAAAACATTACACATAAAACTAATGAAGAACAGACAACACAATGGCCAACAGAAAACGGGACACAAGGACAAACAACGATCTACAAAACATTACACATAAAACTACCAATCTTAGAATAACTACAACGAACACTGTTTTTGTTATAAATGAGTTACGACATATCCGAGACAGATATTTAAAACGTAGGTGGAGATGTTCCCTCTGTATCCATCTGTGATTATTGTTGCTACGTTATCGCTGCAACAATGCAGTCCGTCTATCAAACCATAAGTACAGTCAAACCTGTCCATGTGGTCACTTTTAATAAGCAGTCACCTATACTTAAAGGTCACATCTTCTTGTCCTGTCATAGAAACTTTCATATGAATTTAACCTCCTTAAGAAGTCACTTGACTTAAAAAGCCATCTTTTCTTTGTCCCTATGGTGACCTCTTAATACAGGAGTGACTGTATATTACAAACCGTATAACAAAAGGTAGCATCCCGGCAGAACACTCCCAAAATCCTGTTAGAAAATTATATAAACATAGACTTTTCATTATACAATACAATCATTGTTTTAGTCATTCTCACCTACAACCAAGGAATGTGGGTTTCTCTCCAGGAGCTGTACATTCAGATTCCTTTTTAAGACTGTTGATATGAGCCATTGATCGAACAGTTGCGGCCACATACCACGGTAGACCGCACAATGAACATCCTGCTATACAAAGTAATGCAACTGTAAGGTCCAAATGATAGCCACCGCCCTTCTGTAACAAAAAAAAAGGAAAAATAGTTATATTTGTTGTAGAGTGATTGAGTGTGGATTGTTATTTAACGTGAAGCGACCATTAATTCAGCTATCCATGACGAGAACATGTTTACAATCTTTTGACTTAGAGCGTACCTGATGAAAGTTATTCCAGAAACGCGTCGTGAACAGTTATTTAGATATCTACGTTTTTATTGCAAACAGTAAATCATGTAGGTAGAAAGATGGCATTTGGGAAAGTTAGATTTTCACATGAAATCTAGGATACAGTGGATTACCTTGGAACGGACCACAAACGACCATCAGATAAACCGTTGCTCAGTATGAGACTCGGAACATTTTCGCTTAGGTGGAAGGAGCGTGATATTCTACATACACGGTGCATTGACTTACGCCCGTCACTAAGGGTGGAGTGTATTTGATTCGTACCGCATGTCCCTTGCGGGAAGGGTTATACCTTCAACGGTTGATGAACATTTATCATATACTTTGAAATCCTCTTCATTTGAAAAATGGCAAAAACTACAAGGAAATATTTTTAGCGTCTTAAATAAGAATGAGGGGCCGTCGTGTTCGTGATCGTATGGTAGTTGGATTTACAACTACCTGTGCAATCAGTGCCTATCACCACTAACGCTGTGAGTTCGAATCCTGCTCGGGCGAGGTGTACTCGATACAACACTACGTGATAAAGTTTGTCAGTGACTTGCGGTAATTCGGTGAGTTTTTTCCGAGTACTCCGGTTTCCTCCACCAAGAAAAACTTACCGCCACGATATAACTGCAATATGGTTGAAAATGGCATTAAACGCCATAATCCAGCCAACAACCAATATATAAGAATGAATATACTTTCTATAATTAAAAAATATTCAACCAAAAAAAAACCAATTTACTTAGTTTGAGTGTTTCTGGAGATATACTAAAATGATGTGCTTGAGAATGAATGAATGAATGAATGAATGTGATTTTTATTTTCTTGTGTGGTCTTTCAATCTCATTAAAGTCACAAGATAAATTCGTCACGCTCAATTTATTATCTCATTCTCGATCTGACAATGCGTTCGGATGAACTCTAGTACATACGATCGATTCTATTGATCTTGTCCTGTATTGTTTCACTGCCGGGAGCGTAATCGTACCCCTTGGCCAACATGTCAGATTAATTAAGATTCGCGTCTGTTGTTAATAAGGCTTGTCGTATTTAACATATGATTTGACCAATAAAATTAATTTCGTTGTGGTCACTTCATGAATAATTATGAGTTTTCACCATGTAGCTACTTTTTACATATCATCAAACGTATCTTACATTTGTAAACTTGCAGAATTCAAACAAAAGTAAAAAAAACACATTTATCTTAAAGATACTTATTTATGTTAATAAATGCTACAATATACAAAATAAAAAGAACAAAGGGACAAACAAAGATTCTACAAAACACGACACTAAAGATTGAGTAACACGAACCCAACTAAAGGTTATTACGTCAGAATCGGAATTAATCCAATGTTATAACTAATCCTGCTTTTTTGCTTGGTGACTGGGATATCAGAAGATGTAAAATAATAGATGCAGTCAAAATTACAAACCTGTTAATGCTATCTGGCATTCACAAATTTTACAAACCTATATGCATTATATTGTTTATTTACCACACTTTGTTGTACAATTTCAATTACATTTTCATTGAACGATTTAAATTAATTAAATATGATCTAGGGCGAATTAAATTATCTTGAGTTAAGTACCATTTACCAGTTCCAATATAATTAAATATCATAAGAAGAGTTTGAAGATACCAAAGGGGTAATCAGAATCCGTATATCGAAGAGCAACAGATAACAGAACAGAAAAACTACAAAAGGACAAACAACGATCTACAAATCATACACATAAAACTAAAGATCGAGTAACACGAATCCCACTAAGACCCGGGGGTGAACTCAGGTGCTCCGAAAGGGTAATCAGTTCCTGCTCCACTAGTGACACCCTTCGTGTTAATCTAGTTACAAACCCGGTGATAGTCATGAATGAGGAAAGGACCTGGAAGTGTTTACGAAAAGTGGAACATATCCGTGGCCATTTCTGACACAGACATAAATTAATCTACCTATCATTTGTGAAGACATAATCAGATAAACAAATTATCAGATTTCCTTCCAGTCATTTGGACATCACTTCTATATAAATGGTCAAGTAAGTACATATACAATGATTTTAAACAATGTTCCTAAATAATACAATTCAATCAAACTAAGGTCAATCTTCCTCTGGCATAGGTGACCTTACACGAGTTCGTTTATCCTATTAAGACCTATTGGCTTAGGTGACCTTATCTGATCTTGGCAATCCTGTTTAGACCCTTTTGGTTTTCTTACCCACAAAGACTTTTAAATTAATTGGGTTCAAATATTTTGACTGAGAGTACCTGATGGTTATTACAGAAACGTGTCGTGCTCAATAAATTATATCTACGTTTTTATTGCTTCCAAAACATTTACATTATTTCGCTTTCTTGTTTTCCAATCTTTAGACCATGTAACAAAAGGGTGTGTGTCTAAAACAGTTGGTCTATTGGGTTCCGAATCGTAAGTACTCCCATTTAGAACTTCAATTGACAATACATACATGTACCTTCCAATCCAGAGACACTGGCAACATTGGGCACACAAGACACAAGACGCAAGACCACGACAAACAAACCGAAAACAAACAAACATGAAACACAACAAAGAAATCCAAAAAAGATGAACAACACCGCACCAATCAAAATCCGGGGTTGAACAAATGTGCTCACGAAGGGTAAGCAGTTGCCTCTTCTTACAAGACGATCGCCAGGTTACTTATATAGTCAAAACGTACTGTATACCACTATACGAAAACAAACACAAATAACATAGATAAGATATGAGCACTCCTACAAGCAACTATTGAAGAGACGAACCTAACATCGGTGTTATGCGGAAACACTGCAGCGCAGATCATAACACGGAATTAAGAACATAAATACATATTGCAGGACAAAGTATTTTTTAGCAGATCACAATTAAAACAAATATTGATATTTCATGCAAAAATCGAACATATCACAAAAGGAAGATCTAAACAAAACTGTTAATTCTACCTTAAGTTTGTTTTCCTTTCTGTTTATAATAACTGCCGTTATCTGTTGGTCCATAAAGATCAGAATGACAGCTACCAACGCTGGTAATGCTGTTAGTATAATAGTCCACCAGGGATTTCTCTCACTGAAGGGATTTACAAACCATCCCCTATCTGATCGAGATGGCTATAATATATATGTATGTTCAAATTATTAATGACACTATTCATAAGAATAAAATATGGTATCGTAATAAGATATGAAAATAAAATGAAAAATGAAAGTTGTCAGAAAAGTTCCCAAATCTAGTAGAAAAATCGTATATACAGTGACAAAACACATATACCCGAGCGGTCCCGCACTTTCCAGACTTGGCACTTGATAATAAAAAAAAGTGGGAGGTTAAATTAGTTTTACAAGTCCAAGCCTTCCCTCTTAGTGAAGGATGCTGTCATACAAGTGTTTCCCTCATGTAAGTAAAATGTCAACCTTAACAAATAACCTGGAGCACATTATTGTTATAAAGAACACAGTAATATTTAACATTATACTATATCTAATTTTCATGCAACAGGAGTTGTCTTATTGATAACATTATTTCTATCAAAGAAAATACTTTTCATCAACTTAATAGTGAAATCTTTAAGAGGAAAAATGGAGAAATTAATTATTTCGATACTTGTTTGTATATAATTGAAAAACAAGATTTAAGTTGGTAACAAAGAATTACAAAATAAAATGTACCTAGATTAATGTTGGTATTACCAAGAATAAAGTTGGAATTACCCAGATTAATGTTGGTATTACCAAGAATATAGTTGGAATTACCTAGATTAATGTTGGTATTACCAAGGATATAGTTGGAATTACCTAGATTAATGTTGATATTGCCAAGGATACAGTTGGAATTACCTAGATTAATGTTGGCATTACCAAGGATATAATTGGAATTACCTAGTTTAATGTTGGCATTACCAAGGATAAAGTTGGAATTACCCAGATTAATGTTGGTATTACCAAGAATATAGTTGGAATTACCTAGATTAATGTTGGTATTACCAAGGATATAGTTAGAATTACCTAGATTAATGTTGGCATTACCAAGGATAAAGTTGGAATTACCCAGATTAATGTTGGTATTACCAAGAATATAGTTGGAATTACCTAAATTAATGTTGGTATTACCAAGGATATAGTTAGAATTACCTAGATTAATGTTGGCATTACCAGGGATAAAGTTGGAATTACCCAGATTAATGTTGGTATTACCAAGAATATAGTTGGAATTACCTAGATTAATGTTGGTATTACCAAGGATATAGTTGGAATTACCTAGATTAATGTTGGTATTGCCAAGGATACAGTTGGAGTTACCTAGATTAATGTTGGCATTACCAAGGAT
>MJUT01029721.1:102623-113108 GCA_002080005.1 Gigantidas platifrons | reverse complement strand
GTCATGATATAGCTGACAAATTGTTCACTTATTGTCATGATATAGCTGACAAATTGCTCACTTATTCCTTTACAGCTTAGTACAATCAAGACAAGAAAATGACACTAGACAATATAAATTATAAAATATAATACCTACCGACACATGAGATAAATGATGGTCTCTAACACTAGAACAGGGCCTGTACTTCCCATAATAAGTAATGGCTGTCCACTAAATAATGCCCATGTTACATTCACAAATGCTATAGTTACAATACACTCCATCGGTCCCTGTAAAATATATTTAAGATGTGAGTATCGAATGCGTTACAGAAAAATGTTTTTTACAGGAATACGTGTAACATATGACCACCGATATGCTTCGTTTGTTCCTCTTTCCTAATTCATGACTTTTCATCGGAATTAAACAAGAGATACATGACGAATTCCACAAATACATTAGGAAATGATCACTCTTCATGAGCACCTGAAATAACCCCCCTCTTTAATAGGCTTTGTGTTGCTCAATCTTCTCAGTTTTCTGCGAGGTATATTGTCGGCCATTGCTTGTGATTTTATCCCTTTTTTGTCATTGCATTGTCTGTCATTCATCGCATTTCGGCTTATGATTACCTCTTTGGTATCCTTAAGCTTTTCTTACTTTGGTGTAGGTGTATCTGTGACGTATTATAGGTCTATGTGTATACATTTCAAACAAAAATGCATTAAACAAATACTATGGGATAACATTCGTAATCTTTTCTATTTGTGTCATAGGTTTAAATATTTGAAACAAGAGACAGTAGCTATACTCAAGGCCGGTCCTAAACCAATTGGACCAATTGCTTTTAATTGTTCCCCGCGCTTAAGGGGCCCCACGCTGGAGGTATGTACTCTCGGCTGTTCAAGTACACACAACGACACTCTGTAGGCTTTTAAGAGAACAACAATTGGGCTACGCACCTCCTAAGGCCTTTTCTGGCTATACTCACCATATATTGTTCTGTTGCCAGACCCAGTAAAGCACCAAAGGTTATGTTAGGTGTAAGTGTGGCGAGATACATGTAAAGAATAGAGGCTACACATTGTATATGGAAGCCATCTTTAAAATCACTAAAATAGAATGGCACTTTTCTCTTCACATCTGCAACTAGGCCACCAAACAATCTAAAACAAAACAATAATCATGTTATTATAAGAATCTAATTTGTCTAATCTTCCCAATTATGTTATTCAGATTAGCTCTTTATGTACATAAATAACTATTTCTAATATCCATATAGGTAAATATAATTGTTGATGAAATAAACATGGGACTGGAGATTGGAGCAGTCAGCTGTAAAGGAAATGTCATTTTCATTTAAAAACTATTATTCTGGTTTGGAAATGGCATTTGTCAAGTGACGTTTGTTTTAAAGCTATACATTTCTGCCTCTTTAATTAATTAAGAGAAAAAAAAAACACCAATTCAAATTAGAGGCAGAAAGAATAGTATATTCTAGGTCGTACAATACCTCACTTCATATCAGAATAAGATTTTAGCATAATAAATACTTAAATGTGGGGGAAATCGGATTCCATTGTATTATCATAATAAAAGCACCAATTCAAATTAGAGGCAGACAGAACCGTATATTAAAGGTCGTGCAATACCTCACTTCATCTTAGACTAAGATTTAGCATGATAAACGGTTAAATGTGGGGAACTTCTGATTCCTCGTATTATCATAATACCATACCTTCCTGTACGTTCTAAGGTAGGATCACTATGACTCTCCTCCTCTTCCTCCAAGATCTTCTCAGAATTAATCCTTCCAATCTGTTAACATTTTCATAAAACATATATTTGATTAAAATCATGAAATTATGTAGACATTAAGAACAAGAAGTGTTTATTATCTTCGTACAATGCTATAAGTATATTTTACATGCGCATAAACTGTTATTTAGATACTGAATTAAAATGACACTGGCTTGCTTTGCCATGTATACTAAACATATGTGATAGATTCATTATTGTCTGTATGTGTATCTTCAGTTTATCGTTATGTTCTAGGAAAAGCAGAATTAAATATTCTGGTATTGAACTAGTTTCGAACGTTTTTGCTCATTTATTCACCCATTTTTTTTCTCTAGAATATAATAGAATAATACATAAAATGTATACCAATATATATAAAATAAGTAAGTTGACCAAAGGCTGGTAAATTTCTAAATTTAAGGAGCAGGACAATGTAATGACATGTGAATACACATTTGCACTTTTAGTTACCTGTGATGGAACACTCGGGGGTGGTTCAATTCGAATTTGTGGATCCCATTGTCCTGGGGGGAGTACTGTTACTTGGTCTAGATACTCATCTATTCCATGCATAATGGCTTCCCGTGTCTTCGCCTTGTAGACAACTGCACTAAAAACCTATTGAAAAAAACCATATTTTTAAGATTGATTTTAATTGAATGATTGATTGATTTTTTGGGGTGTTTAACGCCACTTTCATCAATATTTCAGCTAAATCATGGCGACCAGTTTTAGCGGTGGAAGAAACCGGAGTACCCGGAGAGAACCATCGACCATGGGCAAGCAACCAGTAAACTTTATCACTTGCGGCTGCGAGTCGAGTGCAACCCTTTTTGTAATTTACAAAGCCGGGCGCGAACCCATGTCGTATTGGTGATAGGCTTGTATGAGTTGTTAGGTAATCCAACCACCTAACTCATTGAGCCACCCGTCACACCCCCCCCCCCCTTTTTTTATTTTTTTTTTAATATGCATTTTTGTAGTTGGAAATTTACCATCATCGCCATATTAGATCAATCTCATTTGTCTAGATGTACTGACATTTTATACAGATAAAATAAAATTGTAGCCATACATATGAATAGGTACAATTTTCAACAGGTTATGCCATATCATCTGGTTTGGGGCAGCTTATTGGTTTGTGAAAAGCGTAAACTGTTCCAAACCAGCTTAAATACTTATCTTCCAAGCGCTTCGACCGATCGTAAGTAAAACAATATTTAACCAAATTTATCAACACTAAGTAGTTATCTAAGTATTGCATTAATCTTTTAATTAATTTTAGAAAACCTTCATTATTAAATATAATTATATTTTAAAACTCTACCTCATCAATCAGCATATTTGACATCGCTCTCCCCAAGTCAAATATATTTCCTTGAACATCAGGAGGAGAAAGATGCACAAAAATAAATCTCGTTGGCAAAGGAACTTCTGTGAGATCATTAATTAATCTGGGTTCCTTTAACCGAATAAAGGCGGTTATCGGTTCCTTTAAGGACTCGACTTCCCCAACCCATACATTAGCCACTTCTGCTCCATGGGGAATTTTCTTCAAAAAATGATGATTCATCTGTAATGCAAAACATGAAGTTACATTTCTACAAAAGAACATATTATTACAAATTAAACAATATTTCTAGCATGGAAGTTACTGAACCAATGGTTCTTAGTGGTTAGGTGGAGGCGGTCACTTCGAACCTCACGGTCAAAAACATTACTTTCATGGTTAATCATTATGGAAGATCTGTGTCACAAAAGTTTTGATGGACAATCTTAAATAGATTTAATGTTTTCATTTTGAAGTCTATTAGAGAAATCCAATTACTTGATTGCATGCATATTTGATCTCGATTCGCAATATGCTTGACTCGCGATATGCTTGACGATTTCCACTATTCTGCTTGTTTGTAATCCGTATTCAAAGCCAATTTGATGAGGTCATGATGTTTAACGCCACTTTCAACAATATTTCAGTTATATCGTGGCTGTCAGTTTTATTGATTTCACTGACAAACTGTATCACATATATGATATATCGAGTACACCTCGTCTGAGCGGGATTGGAACTCACAACCTAAGTGGTGATAGACAATTTGATTTCTGTCTTCAATGTATGTATATTCTACAGATTATATATGTATATTATACTTACTTTAACAAGAGGAGATGATTCCAGATTATTACCATTCGATGTTTTAAGTTGTTGGATTCTTTTTAACTTAGAAACCTCTTTAGGGGTAGTTGCATCTGAAAAAAAAATTTTTTACTTTATGATGTAGTTAAAAATATAAGAAATTGTTATAGTGTATAGCACAAAAATCGTGAACTCGCACATCAAAGTTTAGACAGATATGTAATTGATCACAGTAGAGCATTTACATTTTGGAAATAGACATTATATAAACTTCGTGCCATTGCACGACCTCTGAAAAAGCTCCTATTGCATTTCACATTCATTTTTCAGTTATGTCAGTAAGTGAAATTTCTTATATACATTGTATTTCATATCTTGTCTCAGGTGTGTTTGAAGTCTTCTGCTACGGAATTACTCTATATATATTAATGTAATGTAATTGTGATAATTACATTGTATTGGAAAACAATGAACACTACTTCTTACACTGTAAATTGTTTGTAAATCAGAGAAATGTAATGTTGAACAATATTACTGTTAGAGATCTTGGGTTAGATATATCTACAAAATGTATTAACAATATATTTTATGGAAATTCAGATTTTGAATATGATGTCAAATGCACACTTTTCGCAGCTATTCACAAATACATAATGAACACAAAAAGATTTATCATATGTTTACACACTCCTAATTCGTCCGACGGCAACGACTCAACATCAATATCAATGTCTCTTGCAGTATTATGTCATTATCCGTTGTCTATAATTGCTTGACAATAAAATATGTTTATGGTATAGATTAATCCTTTAATGATTTATGGATATGGTGTTTAACGCCACTTTCTATCATAGTTTAGCTGCATCGTGGCGCTCCGTTTTATTGGAGGAGGTACCTCCGACCTGCCGCAAAACATTGACAAACTTTATCACTTAATGTTGTATCGACTACACATCGTCGTGAGTGGGATTCTAACTCACAACATTAGTAATGAAAGGAACTGATTGTTGTAAAAAGAAATATAAGACGTTAGTATACTCTGAGGAATTGTCTTGCTTATGTTCCTTTCTTGAGATAAATATTATTTTTGCATTCAAATTTTTATGTTAATGACTTACTTTTTGAAGTCTTTCTCCTCTTTAAGTGTGGTCGTAAGTGGCGTGTTACGAGGACTGAACGTATTGTATTCCGAGTGTTTTCATCAATCGACTTTCTTTCGGATATGCTTTCAATAAGTAAATCTGAAATGTGATAAGAAGTAAATCATGGATAATAAATGCATTTTATACGAATAGCAATGCAGTTTATATTTTCTTTCAGTTCGGTATTTTGTACATGATCAAGTCATGGTGTAACTCAAGAAAGGAAAAAAAACTATTGGAAAACTAATCGAATAACGCAAACAGTTCGATATACGAGTATGTTTGTTTGTCAGAAAAAATAAATTTCAAGGTAGCTGCTCCCTTTCCCCGGCTATCTGTTTTCCTCAACCGCTGGTATATATTTTGTTTATACGGTTGAACTCGTTCTCAGCCTACATATACATAGAAGGTTTACTGATGGACGCTAAGCCACAAACAATCAATCAATCAACATATACATAGAAGGTTTACTGATGGACGCTAAGCCACAAACAATCAATCAATCAACATATACATAGAAGATTTACTGATGGACGCTAAGCCACCAACAATCAATCAATCAACATATACATAGAAGGTTTACTGGTGGACGCTAAGCCACCAACAATCAATCAATCAACATATACATAGAAGATTTACTGATGGACGCTAAGCCACAAACAATCAATCAATCAACATATACATAGAAGGTTTACTGATGGACGCTAAGCCACNAAACAGTTCGATATACGAGTATGTTTGTTTGTCAGAAAAAATAAATTTCAAGGTAGCTGCTCCCTTTCCCCGGCTGTCTGTTTTCCTCAACCGCTGGTATATATTTTGTTTATACGGTTGAACTCGTTCTCAGTCTTCATATACATAGAAGGTTTACTGATGGACGCTAAGCCACCAACAATCAATCAATCAATCAATCAAATTAAATGGCGGTTTCCTTATAATATAAATCGAAACTTGTTCGTCCCAATATAGTCACCTGCTATTTGTTGTAAATTCTTAGCATCGATTCCTAACATCATAACTCCACATGACAACTCTGATCTTAATTCGAACACATTATTTAATGTTACAGAAGACACGTGTGGTTTTGACCATCGTTTACCATTCTCCTCTACATCCTCTTCATATTTCACCCATCTACAATAAGACATGCATTAGATATGCAATAAATCAGTCCCTAGCAACACTAAAGTTGTGAGTTCGAATCCCGCTCATGGGGAGGTGTACTCGATACAACATTATGTGACAAACTTTATCAGTGACATGCGGCAGGCCTGTGGTTTTCTTTGGGTAATCCTGTTTCCTCCGCTAATTAATCTGACCGCCGCGATATATCTGAAATATTGTTGAAAGTGGCGTTAGACACCATATCCATGCCTCCATCCCTAGATATGCAATAAAACTTCTATGTTAATGGACGATAGTTATTCATTAGGTCCTGAGCTACAATGTTTTCTACAACAATATACTTGACAATAAAACGATTACCGTCTAAAACGGTGGATTGAAAAGTAGATGCAATAAAAAAATAGTTCTAGCTTGAAGTCTACCATAAAGTTTTCAGATTCTGAAGAAAATGTTATTGCAATTAATGACGCCAAATTTACAATGAAATAAATAATCTGCCTAAAACGGCAGCTTTGAAACTTTTATCACACTTTCATTTGATCAATTAGTTTCGTAAAATCACCCATTAGTCACATATGTACATATATTCTTCAGAATAAACCCTCTACCACCACACCAGGGAATAAAAGTTGAACACACTTTTTTCCGTCACGATGAACAACCCGTCATGTTCTCTAAGATGCAATACCAATTACAATACCAGAGACATTGGTTGTAATTAGCAGACACACTGAAATACATTATATCAGTATGCTCATTTACCCTTAGCTGCTGACTGATAGACAATAAAACTGGCCAGTAATTAAAATAAATAAATAATAATAAGGTTAACTAAAAATAATTCAGCAAAATAAAAACGAAGTAATAGTTTGTGTTTTGAACTGACCTGGCTGATTCCCGCCATATCATTTCATTCTCGTTTGTCTTCGACAACGTATCCAACTGACAGAACACAACATGTGTTTCGTCATCATTTTCTGTGATCAAACCTTGAATGTATTCAGAACTAAGCCGGCTTCCTGTAATTTGAAAGAAACGAAAACGCTAAAGTTAATGACGTTTGAAACAGCATAATAATTAAATATAAATAAACATCAGATTAGCATTATTACTATAACCCCTTGACTACATACCAAAACTTAAAATACAGTCAGTACCATTGACTGCTAAGGATCGACCCAGTTACAACGCAGTCAAGATCCGTAATGGTAGCCAACATCATAACGGCTCAACATTGTTATTCTGCTGACGTGCATATACTTGTTACCACCTTGACTGATTCAACAGAATACTCATTGGATATAAAAAAAAAAATAAAAACAAATAAAAAAATGAGTTTTATATTTGTTGATGACAAAAGGGGGTATCACCATTGTCTGTATGTGTGAATTATTTACTCGCTATCAATTCGAGACCATCCGGTGGTTTGGCAATTGTAAAGAGTACGAAATAGCAGTAAAAGCACCGTTTAATGATATTTATTTTATATCCCATATGTATTATTTAAATGGTTTTTCACGGGCATATTTATTGAATATCCTTTATGATTTTCTAAGGAATAAAGTATCGATATACGTAAAACCATAAGTTAATGGACAATATATTTCAAATAATCAACAACATCTAATATCACAAGCAAATTAAGATTTAATTTATTAATAAATCAACACTCATGCTAGTGCAGGCAACCAGTATGTAGTTATTTTGCTGCAGCGCGTACATGCTGTCCATGACCGCCGTCTAATGTTTTCTTAGCGGTTAGAACACACGACACAATCTCTTTCATTTCTACCTTGAGGTAGCATAACCCTGCGGTATACAATTTCATTGGTTTCTGGTCGACATATGTTCAGCCGCTAATCTTTCGATGACCGATTGATCAAAACTAAGCCGCGACATTTTAGGGTTGTTGGGTGTGTTTGTGAAATACGGGATATAATTATGCGTTCAACATAATTGGTGGAATATATGGAATATTATATTCTTCCACACTTTCGAACATTTACGATGGTTATTGCATACACCTATCATATTATCACTTTGATCTACGCCTCCCATGTACGTAATTACATCCGCCAACGATCCAAGGCTTGCCGTTTAATGTTGGATAGCATTATATTATGTAGATAATAACGTAATCGGTTTTTGCCTGTTCCTATCTTGAAAGTAACGAAGCTTTGTCTGTCGTTAACGTGCGTAACCCGTATTGCCTTGCTGTGGGCACGTGTTCTTTATCATCTGCGTATCGGTCGCGTTCTTTTCATGGTACCAGTTAGATAGGTTCGCTCGAACAATTTTTTACTGGTTAGATTAAGCGATGCAAAGAAACTATCGGCAAATACATGAAATCCCTTTCCAAGAAGTTGAGAGTCACTCATTAATTTCATGACGACAGTTATCCTTTGAAGTGTTCCCGTAATCGTGGGATCAAATCGTTTACCTTGATAAACGTTGATTTGAACTGAAGCGCGTACCCGGTTACGGACTCGACCAGCATCCAAAAGTGACCTTTTTATTGGAATATATTGAAGCATAAAGGTTTTTCCTTTAGTGCCCTGAAGAGATTCGGCGTTCTGACAACTCATGGTGAGGCGTTGTAATGTATGAGACATTACATATTCAAAAAACGATTAAGGGCTGAAATATCAAAAAATGGTTTGTATACAGGGTCGTTACGTGTCGGAATTTTACGATTGTCAACGAAGTGTGCAAATTTCAGGCTATTTGAAATCGGTTTCTGTGACAACATGCCTCTAATCTATGGTGTTGAATGGGAGGGATTCTGTGCATTCCAATATGCTTTGATAGAAATCTTTCGAATCAAACCCATGCCGTAGAAGACGGAGAAAGAACCCTATAAACTCTGAAATTGTCCATTGCAGCCATCTTCGATTAGCGTCTCAAAAATATTATGACGTTATTTGAAATGCCATAGGACGATCCCTGGCAGTCAACGGTAATGTTTTGAAATCGACCAAATCGGCCCTATGACAGAGATGAGGTTAATAAATAAAAGATATCTATAGATTAGTATGGTGGGGCAATGAGATAAGACACATGTTGCTTGTATGTATAGTGTAAGAGGCCAGTTCGTTATATTGTTTACCATTGTGCTTGCATTGGATACTATTTCTATGTTCGTGTATCTATTTTCGAAAAATCCTTTCCGTCTTGGGTATTCTGATTTGCCCGCATGATCATTATTGAAGACCAACCGCATATTTGTAAGATGAAGAGCGTAAATCAATTTTTTTCTCACTAAGATTCACATAGATTTCCAGTCAAGATAGATAAGTGGTATCCATATTTCAAATATTATTTGTTTATACACTTCAAATTTTCATTTTATAAGAAATGTTTTACTATAAAAACGGGAACTATAAATCATTAATCTGGAAAGTTACATATGTCAAATGTCATTTAATCAGTATGTATATTGGTAATAGTACAAGTCTTAATTATGAATATACATACCCTCCATTACATTCACAGTGCATTGGTACAAGCCTGTTGTGTGAGCCAGTATCACTAGGAGTCGTGATAACGACGAGTAGTGATGTAGTTAGCTCACGCAACACCTGAAACCTCATACAAAGTCTTGTACCAACACACTATGTATGTAATAAGTTTATCTAACATTTCAATAAAAACAAAAATCTTAAACAAATGATATATAAAACAAATCATTCCAATGATATGACGTCATGACATAGTAGTTCGGCAGAGACGATCTCGTGCGACGTCGCGCCATCTTATATCAGACGCCAAGACATCAAAGTACAGACAAGCCACTTTCTTTAATTTCAGAGGAAAACATACATAATGTTAGATAAATGTATATATTAAAAATGACACACTATATGTTGTCTCATATATCACATCGATTTATCTTCGTACACAGAATATGACTCCTTGGTTAATAAGACCACTTCATTAGATCAAAGACTTGTTTAAATTTAGTAAAAGGATTCGGGTTGCAATATATATATTTCGGGTGCATATAATATCGAAATTTTATATACAATGCGATAAAAAAAAAGGAGTGGTTGGGTTATGATGTTTAACGCCACTTTCAACAATATTTCATTTTTTTCAGTTTTATTGGTGGAGGAAACCGGAATACCCGGAGAAAACCACTGACCTGCCGCAAGTCATTGACAAACTTACTAACATAATGTTGTATCGAGTACACCTCGCCAAAGCAGGGGTCGAACTCGGGTTAGTGATGATAGTCATTGATTTCATAGGTAGTTGTAAATCCAACTACCATACAATCGCGAGCACGATGGTCAATACAAA
>MJUT01029721.1:86741-102373 GCA_002080005.1 Gigantidas platifrons | reverse complement strand
TGTCTGTGTCATGAAGAAAGGACTATCCCACACTTGAAGGTCACTAAAGCATGTCAAGGTCATGTCAAATTAAAGAAGCATTGATACTCGACACCTTGAAGGATGGTCCTTTTTGACAAAACGTTTCTCGTAAACGGACACCTAGAGGACAAACTCTAAATAAACACTGTGGATATGACATTGAAATTAGTATCATATGCATTTTGTGATATATATCTACTGAAATTTAAGACATCAACAGCTTAACGGGTTGAATTTTCACTATCATTTACAAATGTAATTTTAATCTTTTTGATACTTTAGACAGTTGAATTAAGTTCTTACACGAGTATCTGATACATCTAATTAATAAACCTTGTCTTTGTCCCAGTTGTTAATACACATAAACTTCACACATAAGGTATTGGTTTATGGAGTTTAATGCCACCACTTTCAACGTTATTTCAGTTATATCGTGGCGGTCAGTTTTATTGGTTGAGGAAACCGGAGTACCAAGAGAAAATCACCGACCTGTCGCAAGTCACTGACAAACTTTATCACATAATATTGCATCGAGTACACCTCGCCATGAACGGGGTTCGAACTCACAACTTTTGTGGTGATAGGCACTAATTGCACAGGTAGTTGTAAATCCAACCACCATACGATCACGACCACTGTGGCCTCTCTTAGCATTTTAGGACGCTGCACTAATATTTTATTTATATAATACGTACGTATTTTGTGACTGGTTGTGTCGCCATTCATCATTATACTGGAAGCCTCTTTTAGAAAGATGTATATCTGGGTGGTATTGTTGGAAAGTGATGTAATTTAAAGCTTAGAGTTGAAAGTGATATATCAGCAAACGTATGTCGGAAAGTTGACCACCTGAAAAATAAATAAAAAAATATAACAATGGTAGACCTATACATATATATATAACACATATGCTTAACATATATTGTATGATAGGTGTCTACATGAAGGTTGTTGACACCAGGATATAGCTGAAATACTGCTAAAGTTGGCATTACACACCAATCAATCAGTCAATGTATGGTATGACACCAGTCGAGGGTATTATAGATATGTTCTAATAATAATAAAAACGTAGATATCTAATTTATTGCGCTCATGTGCATTATGCCTGAATTTGTCACTTCCTGCATTAGCTTTTAATACCAACAATTATTGTGATAGATAGATAATTTTGATTAGACTAGACAAAGTATTTAAGTCAAAATTGGGTTTATGCATGATGATGGACAATTCATATACAAATCAAAAACGGTACCAAACAAAGGAAAGTTGAGTGTAGTTCTGCACAATCAGTGGACCCCCTTAATTGACAAAGACAAAAGATAAATTAACAAAAAAATCGCCGGGGAGGGGTTAGTTTGTTTCAATAGCGTCTCCCTCTGTGAACTGTTTAAATACAAGTACGTTTTTCAGAGAATCCCATCTTTAAATAATTAACGATGCCATTCAACTCTCGCAATTTATATAAAAGTGGTTGTCGGTTTCGGATATTAAAATCCGTGTTTTGGTGTTCACGATGGATTTTTTTTCATATAATATTATTATGTTTGCATCTTTAAAGCTCTTTTAAAATGGGCTTACAATCAGTTTGGATTTGGGGGAGGGGGTTCAGGAAAAGAGGGGTCTGTAGATTGTGCAGAACGAATCAACTATTCAACATTCCCTTAGGTAAGAACAAAAAAAAGAGTACCTCGCTTTAGGAGAATGCCACATTCTTTACAAATAAAACACAATTTGTAGCAGCGATATACGTCAAGTTTATAATGAGCAGTCGTTGGGATCCCGTTGCAAAGAAATATTCTCGAATTCATCGGTTATCTCCCTCTTTTCACTTGTTTCAGTTAAAGCATTCGTCCATTCGTCCATTGGACCACAGGAGTGCCACATTTTACCTGTATGACTTATTATTTGTAAGCTTGTTCTCGTCATGGGTGTAGGTAATATACCACTCTTATCAACCAATCTATAAATCAATCTTCTCATTAGCTTCCCCGATCGGGTCTAACTAAAGACTATGCAATTGGTATTTGCTGCTTCCCCACTAAGCACGCAGCATTAAGGAGAACGTGCAAAGACTATTTGGCATGGAATCAGGATAATGTGCCCGAGTGTGGCGACATGTTTATCCGTTGATGGTTGTTTCAGTGAGCTAACACTATAAAAATTCGATTAAAAGTGTTGGACGAGTGCATTTGCGGACATCATCATCATAGCATTGAAAATTAACTTGTTCTCGCCATGATATCTCTGAAAAATTGCTGAGTTGGCGTTAAATAACAATCACTCAATCACTCTAAGTAACTGGGGAGCAGGGGCTATTTTTTTTCTTTTTTCTTTTTTATTCTTTTTTGTTTTTTCTTTGTTTTTTTTTTTATAATTTTTTTTTTTTTATTTTTTTTTGGCCCGTTTGAAAACTATAGGAATTGCGATCTAATTACCTTTGAATAGTATATTTAGAATGTACGTCCTTGAATGGTGAGAATCGTTCCAAGTCTATAATATTGGGTCACGAATGACCTTGTTTTGTCACGAATGGACTAAAAGGCAAAAGATGATACACAGCAAAAGGTGTTGGCGACCATAGAACTTCTTAAGAGATCACTTAAATTCTTAGATTCTAAGCGTGTTGGAAAAGTTAGCTAACAAGAGTAACTATATACCTCTAATCAAAAATCATTGAAATAACTATTATTTCTCTATTGCTGAAAGTTTAATCACCAAATTTTACGACATACAGCAACCATTGGAATTTGCGTGGAAGATTTGGGAATTGTTTCCTGCTTTTTCACCAATTTGATGGTATACCTCTATCCCTTGTTGTTGAACAAAGGCACCTATTTTTTGACTATCTCTTTTTTGATGGTAAATAAATTGTCTATTTTATTTTTTATTTTTGCCAAGAATATTTTCGCCTTTGGGTGCAAAGAATAATACAGCCGTTCATATTATCCAAAATAGACATTGAAACAAGAATATCTAGGCTTGTTATTGGTTAAACTAAGAACAATTTGTTTGTTATTTTGAGAGAGGTTTACAAGTGATTTTTAATTTCGAAATACCACCGTCCTCCTATAATTGTGCATCTTCAACGATGGATAAAATAACGTGCATTAATCTTAATCGCTGTGAAACGTCCCTTAGCAAGAACTTGCCATACATTTGAATTTAGCCTCCGGCAGATATTTATTTCGTTTTTGAAGATATATAATTTCGATGCCATTTTGCTACTTATAGATAAAATTAAATGTCTATAACTGATGAACAATAAAGGTTTAATGTCATTAAATACAATACACGGAACCTATACCACACTGAAAATGTAACATTTTACTCGACCTTCATCGGTGACACTTTACCCTTCATGAAGGTCGTATGAGTGTCCTATAACTGACACTACATGTGTAGATAATGATAGTTTATCTTTTATTATAGAAAATGATACCTTGTTATATTAAGATGTTTTAATTCTAGTACATTTAGTGCTTGATGGTGATAAAGTACTATATGTTTAATTTCTCTCTAGTTTTACAATTTAAAACTCTCACCGAAATGCTTTATCAATGTCAAATGTCGATCTGAGACGTCGATATGTTTTAACAACTTGTTTCCCAATCCTATTAATTACTTTCTATTATGTATTATATAAAGTTGAATATTGTAATGTTATGTTATGTTGAATTAATTAATAAAAATATCTGTAAACTAAACGTCGATTCATCTCTTTTTTTTCTCTCTATTTTATTTTTTTCCCCTTTTAATTTCTTTTATTTTTATTTTGTGTGTTTATAGTTTATTTGCTTGTTTGTTAGTGTTATCCCCCCACCCCACCCCACCCATTTTAACGTACTGTCAGTGTATTTAAATTTTAATGCAACGCTCCTTTGATGGCTCCCTTTAAGTATTATACCCGGCAGCCCCTATCTCTTACCAAGATGAGTATTTGCCCAAAAAATAGAACCTTTTTCAAATAGCTATTTTTGCATTTTATGTCAGTTGACTGAAATATTTAATTGGGGATACAGTGAAATATGCCTAGACCGAACCCTGAATAAACCGGAATCCTGTATAAGCCGAACTTAAAATACAGTCCTAATGTGGTAATCTTTGTTAAAATTTGGTCCTAAGGAGGTTCAGTATAGAAATAAAACCGTTGATATCTAATTTAGTGCGCACGACGCGTTTAAGCAAGTTTCACTGTATAAACATATATACCAGAGTATTTTTTTTCCGTATTTGCAAGTTCGGTTTATTTTGAAAAAAAAAATATACAGAGACGTTCAAAAAGTATTTGCTGTCAAAGTTAGGCTGAGGTTGGGTTATGGAGTTATCGCCACTAACCATGACCTCTCAAATATGACAGAACCGCATCGGTGGTGTAACGGTCAGCGGTCTCGCCTAGAATGTGGTAGACCGTGGGTTCGAGTCCCGATCGGGTCAAACGAAAGACAATGAAATTGGTATGTGTTGCTTCTCTGCTAAGCACGTAGCACTAAGAAGAAAGAGTAAATACTGTTTGGCTCGGAATCAGAATAATGTGTCCGGGTGGGGCGACATGTCAATCCGCGGACTGTTGTTTCAGTGAGCTAGCACTATATAAATCCAACTAAGCGTGTTGGACTAATACACAAACAGACATTATCATCATCTCATTGAAAATTAACTTCTTCTCGTCATGATATATGTGAAAAGTTGCTGAGTTGGCGTTAAACAACAATCACTCACTCAAACAGTAAAATAAAAAGTCGGGTTACTGTCACGAAAGTTCTTAAAAGTTGTAAAATGTATGGATAAGAGTCTTACGAATTAACTTATTCAAACAAAGGAATCTTAGATGTGTTTGAATAAGTTCATAAGTTAGATACGTTGTATATGTGGTTTGTAGCAGAAATGAAATGATTGACAACTTTAGCTATGCTACAATATTTAGACCTGCATGTTGTACCATAATACCCTCATATTCGCATTTGATTCAACAAGTTTTAATGCTTGATTAATTAAGTATGGTACAATATCAATTCTAGATAATAGACCATGGTTTTCTACCAACACATTTTTAAGGTGAATAATTCAGAAAAGGATCAAAGTAAAAAGGTAAATTTATGTTACAGCATTAATGGTATGCCAGGTGGTCGAAGCTAATTATTACGTTTCATGTATCATTGTTTGCCGAAGTTCTAATCGTAACGGTAGTGGTCCACCAATCGTTGATGGACACTGACAATCACGCGATAGATGAATTGACTACGTCTGTCAATACATAGCTTATCGTTGATGTAAATGTTTTACTTAAAAAAAAAAAAGAATTGGTCTTATTTAAAGCTGAAATGATACCATGTGATAAAAGAACATGTAGGATACATAAATGACCATCAACACGTGTGAAGCGCATTCAGGTTTTGAGAGTGTTTCTATGTACGTCATATCAGATGTAATTAGGAATATGACTATCGTCGTAGTGCAATAGTTGCTTTCTGCGCATTATTTCAGTTTGTCAGCATTTCAAGCATGTATATCATAGATTGCCACGAATAGAAGAGTGGAGAGTTTTCAGAGTATTTTTAATACTTCTTGGTAGGGCCGGCCTTAAGTTAAGTGGACCAGTTGCTCCCAATAGAGTTTCAGGGAACCCGAACTGGAGCTATCTACTCTCGACTGTTCAAGTACACACAACACACTGCAGGCCTTACAGAGAAGGGCTACATATAGGACAACTGCTAATAAAAGGCACATTTCTATGTTCCCTTGAGGGGCCTTTATATTCAGGTTTGCCTGTATATGTATTGGGCCTGTACCTCCTATGGCCGGTCCTGCTTCTTGGTAAATATTTAATATAGGGACTGGCGTTGTAGTTAGAATTACATCTACCTGTTCATGTAATGTTTATCACTGCTAAAGTTGTGAGTTTGATTCCCGCGTATGGTGGGGTGTACTCGAGGGGTTAGGTTTACGGTGTTTAACGCCACTTTCAACAATATTTCATTTATATCGTGGCAGTTAGTTTTATTGGTGGAGAAAACCGCAATTCACTGTCAAACTTTATCACATAATGTTGTATCAAATACAACTTGCAATGAACGGGATGCTAACTCACAGCTTTAGTAGTGATAGACATTTATTGCACTGTACGATGACGATGACGATGGTCCCAACGATATAACTGGATGTGATAAAGTGACTGGTTGAGGTTTTTAACCAGGTACTTGGGTTGCCTTTATCCATTAAAAACAAACCCCCGTGATATAATTGAAAATGTTTGATTCCTTCTTTGGTTGCAATGGTAAATATGTAAGAAAAGTTTGAAGATACTAAAAGGGTAATCAGAAGTCGAGGGACAGACAACACAATGGTCCAAAGAACAAGGACAAACGGACAAACAACCATCTACAAAACATTACACAGAAAACTAGAGATCGAGCAACACGAACCCCACTAAAAACCGGGGATGAAGTCGGATGTAATTCGCTTTGATAACAGGTATCTAGCGGATTTACCACATCAATGATGTGTGTTAAACCTTTGGGAATTGCTATGGGGAAGATCTTCCCCCTACCAACTCTTCTAAGGGTGAGATTTTGCGCGTCGTCTTTAAACGAGATTTATGTCTCCCGCGCGGGAGACTCAATCCATGCGGAAGATAAGGCTCTTACACGAGAGACTCCCGCCCAAAGGGGGAGGGTAAACAGGTATGCGTGATCATAGATTGGTTTAAGTTGTGTAACTTTCAATGATCAGGACTAGGTTGCACAAGCCTAAGTTAAAGTTAAGTATCAATTAAAACTTAATTGAAACTTAAAAATACTTTAAATGTACATAATTTACACTTAATGTTTAATTAAGACATAAATTTAATTGATGTTTGTGCAACCCAGTCCAGGAGTTCCCCTATATTTAGGCCGATGACAAATTTACAAATATAAAATCTGGCAAGTAAAACTGCGGAAACGGGATGGGCTTAAAGACGAATACTTTGATTATCACAAGTAAGATAGGATCGAGGGGAAAAATAACCAGTGATGAGTTAAGAGCACTAATGATATATACGTTTGTATTACTATTCATCGCTCACCTGGATCAAAGCTGCTTTCAATAACAACGCAACTGCACTGTGGCGGCCATCTTGGTGGGAGAGCGCGACTGCCGGACACAATTTTGGAAAAGACCCATCCAATAACTATTCCATAAAAGTTTGGTTCTAATTGAGCTACTGGTTCCAGACAAGATGGTTTTTATGTGAATTTCCCATAGGGTCCTATGTTAAACTAAGTTCAGCTGTGCAGCCATCTTGGTCAGAGGGCGGGACCACCAGACACAATTTTGGAAGAGGACCATCCAATGACTATTCTATCAAAGTTTGGTTGCAATTGGCCCAGTGGTTTCTGAAGAGAAGATTTTTATGTGAATTTCCCATAGGGTTCTATGTTAAGCTAAGTTCGGCTGTGGGGGCCATCTTAGTCGAAGGGCCGAACCGCCGGACACATTTTTGGAAGTGAACCATCCAATGACTATTTCATCAAAATTTAATTCTTATTGAGCAAATGGTTTCAGACAAGAAGATTTGTATGGGAATTTCCCATACGGTCCTATGTTAAATTAAGTTCGGCTGCGGCGGCCATTTTGATCGGAGGTCTGAAATGCCGTACACAATTTTGGAAGGGGACCGCCCAAGGATCATTTCAGCAAAGTTTGGTTGAGATTGGCTCAGTAGTTTCAAAGGAGAAGATTTTTTTTAATTTCATCCCCCCTTTTTTCTATTTTAAGCTTGGCGGCCATCTTGGTTGGAAGTCGGGATCACAGGACACAATTTTGGAAGGGGGCCACCCAAGGAGCATTCCACCAAAGTTTGGTTGCAATTAGCCCATTGGTTTCTGAGGAGAAGATTAAAATATGAAATGTTGACGGACGGACGACGGACGAAAAGTGATAGCAATAGCTCACATGGTCTAAAAGCCAGATGAGCTAAAGAACAACTACTCCTTGCCATGTAGCGGCAGTTAAAATTTGAGCTCATTTTGACTTATACTAAAGCAGCAAAGGACAATTGAATACATTTCTATTTTTAGCAACATCAGTCATCTTGAATGGAGGGCGGGGCTGTCGGACACAATTTTGAAAGGAACCCACCCAGGGACCATCCCTGCCAGGTTTGGTTTAATTTGGTTCAATGGTTTCAGAGAAGAAGATTTAAATTTGATCTTTTATCAAAATATGCCTAATTTGCATAATCGGTATAAATCGGCTGAAAGAAAAATGTCACAGAAAAACCCGGAATACTAGTATATGTTAAACTACTCCTTGCCATGTAGCTGCAGTTAAAATTTAAGCTCATTTTGACTTATACTAAAGCAGCAATGGATAATTAAAATTTCATCCCCCCTTTTTTCTATTTTTAGCCTGGCGGCCATCTTGGTTGGAAGTCGGGATCACCGGACACAATTTTGGAAGGAGTCCATCCAAGGACCATTCCACCAAGGTTTGGTCTAAATTGACTCAGTGGTTTCTGAGGAGAATATTAAAATGTGAAAAGTTTACGACAGACGACGACGGACGACGGACGAAACCTGATGGCAAAAGCTCACCTGGCCTTTGGCCAGGTGAGCTTAAAATAGCATGTCAGCTTTACGAGACATGATGAAAATAATATAATGTTAAATCTGCTCATCTTTTATTTATTATTTTTCTTTCTACCATTACGATCAACATCAGGGAAACCTAATCGGTGTTGTAACGGTTAGCATGCTCGCCTCGACTGCGGTAGATCTTGGGTTCGAGCCCCCATCGGGTCAAACCAAAGACCATAAAATTGGCATTTGTTGCTTCTCCGCTAACCATCCAGCATAAAGGTGAAAGAGAAAAGACTGAATTGGCTCGGAATCAGTATAATGTGTCCGAGTGGGGCAACATGTCTATCCGCGAACTATTGTTTCATTGAGCTAACACTATAAAATTCCAACTAGGTGTGTTGGTCTAGTACAAAGCGCACCTCATCATCATTTCATTGAAAATTAACTTGTTCTCGCCATAATATAGCTGAAAAATTGCTGAGTTTTCGTTAAACAACAATCACCCGCTCAGTCTTTTTCAATTAAGAGAATGTCTGCTTTACGAGAAAAAATAAAATTGATAAATATAATGTCAAATGTGTACATCTTTTATTTACTATTTTCCTCTCTACTATTACGTGCAAACCACAGGGACAATTTTTTTTAAGGAGGTCAGTGTATTTAGTAGAATTAGCGCTAATTAAATTAATTTGTATATCTTTAATATCAAGTTAAATCATTAATCCGAAAGGTATGGTGGTTCTCAAATAAAGCTAATATGAAATTAGAAAACATTTTTTTTAATTCTGCCTTTGGGGGTAGTGAACATTTGGGGATTTTTACCCTCCGAATAATCATCGTCATGATTATAATTTTAATATGCAAAAAAGGGTGATTACTACATATACAATCGAAAAATGTTAAAAGTGGGATAATTTGTTTCCTCAGACAACAAATAAACCAATGAATGCGTCTTTAAATATTAAGACAAAAACACATTTTTATTTAAAAAAAAAAAAAATAGTAACAGTGAATATGATTTGAAGGACAACTTATATATTTTCAATGTAGTGTTAACTAATTTATTAAATATAATAATTAGTGTGTAATCCTAAATTATGGATTTATGAATTAAATACCGCAAACAACTTACCAAATGAATGTCTGTTTCCTTTATGCGTCACTTGCAAAATAAACCGAAAAACGATTTTTATATCTCGTATAACAAAGAAGGGACGTTTATAACAAAGTGAATGAAATATGTTATTTCATGTGTATAGTAGCATAATACCTACAGTGATTTTAAAAAAAATGTCAAGGTGATATATCGGGTAGAAATGACCTTGAAGTAAAATAGACATCATTGTCAATATAACCTTTAGTGTCCGAAAGACTTTTTGTTGAACTTGGAAAACGCATAAAATGTAAAAATATCCAAAAGATATGATGTGGTATATGAAATCAGATACACATGGAGACAGTTTAAGCTTGATATCTTTATAACATGGCCTTTTATTGTCGATTTCAATTAAAACCAGCACTGGAGGCAAATTTGCAGGATTTTAACCCCAAAAACATGTCAGACATCCTCACATGTATACAAATGTATATATTATCTGTAAAATCATTTACAACATGATCTTGTGACGTTATATATAAAAAAATAAACTGATTGAGACATAAGTATGAAGTAAATAATCTCATATTATATAGGGGCCGGCATGGCCGTGATTGCATGGTATGTGGATTTACAACTACCTATGCAATCAGTGTCTATCAACACTGATGTTGTGAGTTCGAATCGCGGTCAGGGCGAGGTGTGCAACATTACGTGATAAAGTTTGTCAGTGATTGTGATGGGTCGGTGGTTTTCTCCGGTTCTTCCGGTTTCCTCCACCAATAAAACTGACCGCCATGATATAGCTGTAATATTGTTGAAAGTAGCGTTAGACACCATCAAACAAATAAATAAACAAACAAAGCATATTATATACACTAATACTAGTATACGTCTTAGCTGAATAACATATAAACAATAAAACTATTAAATTATGTGATCTTAATGGAGTTTGATCTCTTCAAATGTGTAAGAAAATTAAAAACAAAAACAAAACAAAAACAAAATGCCACACTATGGGAACAATACGAAAATTCAACCGAAACATAGGAAAAATTTATACCCCTAGCACTAATATACATGGCCGCCCACTTTCCGTGCTTGTCACAGACACTTCAAATTGCCGGGTTTGAGATATTTTTGCGGGGTACAAAATTTCCCTCTTACTCAAATGATGCGGTCATGCAAGTGCTTTCAACGTGTGAGTAATATGCAAACCCTCGTATATAACGGAACTAATAGCGTTATCATATTGTTTGTTTGTTTGTTTGATGGTGTTTAATGCCACTTTCAACAATATTTCAGTAAAATCATGGCGATCAGTTTTATTGGTGGAGGAAACCGGAGGAGCCGGAGCAAACGACCAACCTGTCGCAAGTCACTGACAAACTATATCACATATTGTTATGCACGTCGCCCTGATCGAGATTCGAACTCACAACATCAGTGGTGATAGGCACTGATTTCATACGTAGTTGTGTAGGATTAAATAGTGTCCGCCGTGAAATATTGTCCTGTGTTACAATTGTTTTCTATGATAAAGTCCGAGGACGGAATAAAGCGCAGAGGTGACTTCTTTTGGTCTGTTGGGGATTTTTCATTTGAAAAAGATACAACCGGACACATTTTCACAGGACAATATTATGGCTTACAGTTGCAAATCCAACTATACGATCACGGCCACGACGCCCCCTAGCGTTATTATAAAGCCCAAGACTATATTCATCTTGACATTATTATTCTATTATTGTCTACTCCTGAGGGAAGTGTTTTCTAGTGTTGTCTGGTGAAGTATAGTACCTGAGCCAACGGCTCTCTGTAATAGTATATATATTGACGATGTCACGTAGATTAAATAGTATTATATTATTGTCTTCTCTTGGGGGAACTGTTCTCCTATAGTGTTGCCTGGGGAGGTATAGCGCCTGAGCCATCGTCAATATGCATGCTAAATAATTACAGAGTGCTCAGTGCCTCAACCAGTGACTAATTAACCCTACATTGTATCTGTATCTTAATGCACCATAACACATCAACACTTTATATAGGTTAAACAATAGTTTTCCATGTTTTATGAACCTTAAAGCAGCCGAGAGCTTTGTAATAGTTATACACTGAGGTATAGGTGTTTCTGGATTAGAAACCATGAGGGCCGGTGGCCCGAGAGGTTTCTAATCCAGAAACACCGTATACCGAAGTGTATAACTAACTTACTCCCCAGGTTATTCTAAATACACGAACTATTCATTAGAGAATAAAAACAATAACTACAGAAACATTTAATTCCATAAAACGATACATTTTTGTGGTTTCCCCATTCCCTTCTTTAAAGATAGATTGAAGGTCTGAGTTGTATTTAAGGATTAAACAGATTGATTGGTTAATAATGAAAGATAATGCTGAATACTAGTTATTCAATATTCTTTTACAACATGATCTTTAGGAATGATAGACGTGTTATATTGAACTGAACTTTTTGTAGAAAATGGATATTAACCAAAAAACCATATTGTCACAAATATTACTCAGAACAGCCAAATAAAGTAAGTAAGAATATATATTGAATATTACAAAGTATTTTTCGACCCACAAACTTTTAAGTTTTTAAGTGCGCATTTAACATGTCAATGTTTTTTTCTTACCACGAAAAACAGACTTGGATTCAGACAATTGAAAAGGGGGTTTCAGAATAAAAAAAAATGTGATTACAGTCTAATTTTTCACAATTTTAATATAATGTTAACAATTTTTTCGAGAAAAATGGGGACCCCCCCCTCTCCGAAATCCTCCCTACCGGATTCACCAATGGATAAACTTTTGAAAGAGTGCCGACATTTAATGTGTTTTCTTTTTACAGTACTTTCCCCGCCAAGTTTTTTTTTCAATTATTTATTATAATTTAGTTTTTCCTTTTTAACAATTGCTTGGATGTTTTAGACTATAATTTATTAATAAGATTTTTTACTATGCTTCATTAATAAAATCTTCATGTTTTTTTTTCTCAGTTTTTCAAGATCCAGTTTTCGTGTTCTCTTCAGCTGAATGGTAATTAATTACTTCATTGTTGTAGGCACAATAGGCCGTGCTCATAGGGTGTGAAGACAAGGGTTTCCAGAAACCCCTGTCGTCACACCCTGTGAACACAGGCTATTGTTCTAATAACAATGAAGTAATTCATAGTATGCAGTTTCAGAGTATGCAGCTTCGCGCATTCGTGAATTATCAGTTGTGCGGTCATTCGTGACATATTTTTGGTAATCGAACATCACAGTTAGTTATACTATAATAATCATATTCAACATATATTCTTACTTACTTTATTTAGCAGTTCTGCGTAATATTTGTGACAATATGGTTAATATTCATTTTCTACAAAAAGTTCAGTTTAATATAACGTCTATCATTCCTGAATATCAAATGAATACAGGTACATATCAAATAACATCTCTCATTATTAACCAATTAAACTGTTTAATCCTTAATACAACTCAGTCATTCAATNTATCTTTATAGAAGAGGTACCCAATGGGGAAACCACAAAAATGTATCGCTTTATGAAATTTAATGTTTCTGTGTTTATTGTTTTTGTTTTTTATAACATTTTGTAATGAATATTTCGTGTATTTAGAATAACATGGGGAGTAAGTTAGTTATACACTTCGGTATACGATGTTTCTGGATTAGAAACCCCTCCGGTCTTCGGGGTTTCTATTCCAGAAACACCTATACCTCAGTGTATAACTATTACAGAAAAATGTATTCACTTAAAAAGTCCAAACAAATAAAATGAAAATGTACCCTTAAGACTTATCTTTTTAATGTGATCATGATTAAAACTGTTTCTTAAATAAGTGAACCATGTGTTAAAAATGCTCACCCCCATACTAGTAATTATCTATAGGCTATAGTTAGAAAGATGGTTGGAAATGTTCCTGACTTTAATCTTTTTCATCATCTAGACCCTTTGAAGTATTCAGTGACCATTTAGAGATTCTGGAAACTCTTGTTACAGTATATTCGAAACGTGGTCGAGTTATAATACTAGGAGATTGTAGCGTCAAAGTTTGTGGACCTAGATACCAAACAAACCAGGACCGACGAACCGATGCGTTTGGGTCATTACTAACTAGATTGGATATGATATCGGTACACGTTCAAAATATATGTCAATGTGATGTAAATACATTTTTTCCAGTAACCAGTAATGCAACTGCAATCGACTACATCATTATTGACTCATCTGTATTAGACTTAGTAAATATTGCCAAGTTTTTTATGATCACCCGCTTAACATGTCCGAACACAGACCTGTTTTCTGTTCTATAGCGTTAGTTGGAGTTAGCGTTTATAACTGCACGAATCTCAAAATGAAATTGTCATGGAAACGTGCACTTGCAAATGGTTCAATATGTAATTATACTTTACTTCTCAAAGAGCTGTTGGATAACTTACATACTCCAGATATTAGCTGTTGTAGCACAGTGTCTATATTAGAATATTATAAATCGTTAGTAAATGTATCAAATACAGCTGCGACAATGACTATACCTGTGGTAAAATTTCGAAAACATGTAAGACCTTATTGGACCAGTGACGTAAAATTGGCACATAGTGAGATGTTATTCCAGCGTCAAATATGGGTGAACGAAAATAAGCCGAGAGGTGCAAGCTTCATATCATATACCGATTACAAAGCAGCTAAACTTTTATTCAGAAAAACGATCGAATCTGCTTACGAGTCTTTTATATCGGGTCAGATTAAAGAAATCGATGAATGTGGCGATGCCAACCAGGAATTGTTTTGGACTCTAATCAACAGACGTCGAATTAACGGCTGCAACGTGCAGCATGAGATTGAATATCAAGGTAAAATCTATCGTGGATCAGAAGATATAGCTGATGTCTGGGCACTTCATTTTGAGAAATTCTTTTCAAACTCAGAACATAATTACTTTGATGAACATTTTAAAAAGTCTACTGAGACAAAAGTAAAGGATATTTTCCGAAAATCTGTTGACGAGGATGATGAACATTTAAAGGAACCAATTACTAATGACGAAATAAGTTTGCTTTGTTCTCGTCTGAAGTGTGGAAAAGCTGGCGGTTTGGACAATATTACCTACGAACATTTAAAGTATGGTGGGCGGTCTCTGAATGAACATTTGGCACACTTATTTAACCTATAGTGATCAAATATGAATTTATACTGAAAGACTGGAAGTATGGTTGTATCATAACTCTCCATAAAGGTGGTAATAAGTCGAAAAAAGACCCAAACAATTAT
This sequence comes from Gigantidas platifrons, assembly GCA_002080005.1. Classification (NCBI taxonomy): domain Eukaryota; kingdom Metazoa; phylum Mollusca; class Bivalvia; order Mytilida; family Modiolidae; genus Gigantidas; species Gigantidas platifrons. The sequence goes on along the minus strand of MJUT01029721.1, from coordinate 87,411 downwards.
CGTGGAATTACGCTATTGCCAGTTATATTCAAACTTTTTGAAAATGTAATGGCTAATCGTTTACCAGAGATTTTTGATTCGGATAATTTTCCATGCAAGCAACAAATGGCATATCAAAAAGGATTGTCTAGTCTCCACACAAGTTTCAATTTACAGGAGGGTATAATTTATTTGATTGAATATGGAGAATGCGTAATAGTTGTTTTTCTCGATAGCACAAAGGCGTTTGACACTGTGTGGCACGAGGGCATGTTACTTAAGGTTTATGAATTAGGGATCCATGGAAAGTGCTGGAGAATCTTTTGGAATATATATCAGGATATGGAAAGTTGTGTAGCTGTTAACGGTGTAGGATCGAGGAAATTTAAAATGAAACAAGGAATTCGTCAAGTAGTGCATTATCAGCCCAACTGTACTTAATATTCATTGACGGACTTTTACGGGAGGTCGAATCGTCGAGGCGAGAAGCTATGATTACGGATTTGACTGTGAATATCCCTACACAGGCTGATGATATGTGTTTAGTTGCATACAAGCCAACTGATATGACTGATTTAATTGATATCTGTGAAAATTACAGTAAACGATGGAGGTTTAATTTTTCGCCTGCCAAAAGCGCAGCTATGTACTTTTCAGGAAAAACTGTCAGACATAATCGTAACAATCCTAG
>MJUT01029721.1:59497-72646 GCA_002080005.1 Gigantidas platifrons | reverse complement strand
TCATCTTCATTTGGATCTAAATATGTTCGCATATAATTTAAATTGATGAAAATACCTAATTCTGACCAATCCGTCCGTTATTCCTCCACTTTTTCTGTCCTCGTCAGACATTAACATTGGTCCGTGTGTCATAGTCCCCGGATGTTCTATCAAACTCTCTACCCCTCCCAAAGAGACAGCAAGTTGTACGATTCTAACATTCTATACATGAAAATAAGATATAAATTACATGCAGCTGCAAATATACAAACTATATTACATGCAGTTGTTTTCTGATCATCTGAAACAACATAGGACTTCGTTAAAAAAAATACAATTTTAGTCGTAGAAAATAACAGACAAAACCAGTTAAACAAAAGAGTAAGACGGTAGAAAATATTTTCCCATAAATCATTTGTTTTAGATTTGTTGCCATTGATGTTTTCAAATCTTGCATTATAATATTCCTTTTTACTTATTTTTCAAAGGTTTCGTCTTTTTTCTATTTAGATCGTGGCTTTTGTACTTTTCTTAGTGGCATGTCAGTTTACATGTTTTGGAATGTATTGTTTTTTTTACATGAGTTGAATATGAGCAACAACATCATTCACATATGAAACAAAATCATCACTTTGACAAAACAATAATATTTAACACATGTGTCCATTAATATTAGATTTTTTTAATTGTGTCATTGAAGTGCTTGAGGAAATGTTTTTCAGCAAAAATCCAAAATAACATCATTCTTGGATGTAGATTTCTGTCTGGAAAAGTGCAGTTGCAGCTTATTTACAACGCCGGAGCACACGAGTTCACCTCAATCTTTTCTGTTGTTCTTGTTACTCAATCTTTAGTTTTTCTCTGTGTTATTTTGTAGGTCAATATTTTTATTTTGGTCCATTTTTCTTTTGGCCGTATTGTATTGTCTATTCTTCTCCGAAAAACGGCTTGTGATTACTTCTCTGAAGGATTCTTCGCTATTTTAGCCATACCTCGACAAGAATTCTGCCGCCTTCTAGTCCACCTTTTACCTCTACAGCCATCATACCACCGAAGGATCTCATCTGCTTCTTAGCTATGTCATGATGAGGGTGTGATTCTAGACCAGGATATGCCACATTTGCAATCTGATAAAGATAACACGCTTAGACTTAATAAGATACAGCCGCGAGGTCGATTTCCGACAGTCACTAGGTGTACTCTAACGTATTTTAAATTTGCTAGTAACAAGTGACCGGTCGGTGTTTTACTCCGGGTACTCCGATTTTATCCAACAATTTCAATTTATCAATAGTACAAAAAAGCACCAATAATAAAACTATAAAATCCATTTTTCATTCATCAGATGAAGCAGAAAAGAAAATTAACATTACATGTATATATATCTAATAAATGTACATTGATAGCTGAAACATTGCTGAAGGTGGCGTTAGACACCAAAATTCAAATTTATGTTCATTAATTTATACCTTCGGATGTTTCTCTAGATATCTTGCTACTTTAAGCGCACTTGAACTATGACGCTCCATTCTAATAGGTAATGTTTTAATACCCCTCACTACCAAGCTGGCATCATGGGGTGACTGAAATTAAAATGTCAATTATCATAAGGTAGAACAAGTATTTTTAGCCACACAAACACCTTTAAGTATTATTATAACATTTACAAATTAGTGTTTACATTTTGAGAGAACATACTTAAATTCCTTTTTATTGGAGGGGGTGCGGGTGTGTGGTGGTGGTGTTCAGTATTCTTAATTTTGTTCATTAAAATTCATCGTTCAAATGAATCGACTCTTATTGATATAATCATTTGATGTTCCCTTATTTCATTCCAATATTAAATAAAAGTACACTGATTTTGAGAGGCAGAACTTGATGACGAATAGCAGATTGACAGTATTTTGAGATATTCCTCATTTCTTTTTATTGAAGTACCTGTACCAAGCCAGAAATATCATGTATATGTATTAGAGGTATCGATTTTGTCTCTGTTCGATTGGATTTTGGAATTGTCCGACAGTATGATAGTTTTTTATTTGATCTCAATCTGTATTGGAGTTCGTTCACATTTCGTTGGGGGAGTTCTTGTTCATGTTGTTATTGGTAAAGAACTCACTGCTGTTACTTGGACTATCAAAATATAAATTCAACGATTTCAATCTCACCAAATCTTAATTCGAACGATTTGTTAGTTCTATTGAATATTTTGTATATTATATTACCAGACTAGCTCCTAAAGTTGTTTGATATCGAACCATCGTCTGCCATAGTTTAACGGAACTAAAAGTTAAACTTCCGGCCGTTAGGTCACTGTGTCCTCCAACATATTTTGTACTACAATACAGGTCATCGACATGATAATAAGAAAGTGCTATTTAGATCCATATTGCTAATAGGGGTTAGGGTTATGGTGTTTAACGCCATTTTCAACAATATTTCATCTATATCGTTGTGGTAAATTTTGTTGGTGGAGGGAACCGGATTACCCGAAGAAAAACCAACGACCTGCCGCATAATGTTGTATCCCCTGAGCTTGATTCGAACTCACAATGTTAGTGGTGTCACCGGTGATAGGCATTGATTGCATAGGTAGTTAAATCCAACTACCATACGATCACGACACCACAAATGGCGAATAATAATACTAATTGTCTTGTAATGGTGATTGGCAGATGGTTATAGAACTAGTATCATGCACATGTCAACTTTTGCTTCATGAAGAATAAGATGTATGATAACAAATCAATATCGTTATTTACGTGGTTCATGATGGGCGCCATTTTACTCACACGTAGAACACACTTACATAACCTTATCATATTACTAAGGGAGAATTGGACCCATATAACTAGTTTAATCCCGCCAATTTGTTTATTGAAGTTCCTGTAAAAAGCCAGAAGAGTGAGTTGTCACATGTATTAGGATGATCGATTCTGACTCCATGTTTAATCTAAGGATAGTTATAAAAATTAATTGTCTTTTGATTGCCCATAATTAATAAGAGTCTATTTATGGAATAAATGAAATCGGTTGAAAAAATTACTTGTAAAATAAGCAAATGATAAAGAATAAAACAAAACTGTTATATATCTTGTTTATTTTAGGGAATGATCAACATTTATTATATTGCTTCCGTTTCCTACTGTTTTCATATGAGCAAATTGGGACTTGTATATAATTATTCCACACTCACCAACTATGCATTGATATATCTATTCCATATTTAACTGCTGGTTGTAGGTAAGGACTGGCAAAGGTACTATCCACCATTGTCAGGATTTTATGAGCTTTACCTAATTTTCCAAACTCTTCTAAGTCTAAAATGGCCATGGAGGGATTACAGGGCGTTTCACCATACAGCAGCTATATAAGACATCCGATGCGTTACAATAATAGGTAAAATAACACACCAATTTAAAATTGAATATCGCTTCCAATACGTTTTGAAATGTCAAATGGCATATGTCTAGAATTTCAGTTTTGCTTACAGCTTTATAAATTTTACGATTGTGCTCTCTTACAAAAAATAAAGTAATTACATACAAATGAAAACGTAGCTATTTAATTTAGTGCACACGACACGTTTCCGCTCATTATCATAAGATTAGAAAGACAAATAATTAAATAAAACAAAAACCAAAAACACACTCTAAAACATATTTCACATAAAATAATACATGCCTTGGTATTTGGTTTGATATGCTTTTTATATTCCTCTACAGAACATCCAGCCTGAACAAAACTGACTTCAATATTAAATTTTGGGAACATGTTTACCACGATATCATAGAATCCACTGTACACAGGGTTACAAGCAATCTGAAAGAAAAACAATAAAAGAGTCGGATAACCGGAAGTGGCTTTGTGGTGGAAATGTGACACCGTTGTCTAAATTCAGGTTTATTTCGATGTAATGTGGACTTTTTTTTAATAAGAAACATAGTTGAAATATGCATCTTGTGTTTGATTTCTCAATAGGAATTCAAGCTCGGAGATAGTTATTGAAAACAGTTTGTTCGTAATGTAATGTGCATTACTTGTTAAGGAGGCATTTCAGACAAAATATTGATATGAACCTCCATAACCATGATAGTAGTGACCCCATAATGATGTAATACTTGTGACTTTACTGCTTACCCTTCGTGAGCGCCTGTTTTCACCCTGGTCGTTGGTGGAATTCGTGTTGCTCATCTTTTTTAACTCTTGGTGTTGTCGTATTATGTGTCTTTATGTTCTGAGTTCCGTGTTGTGATGTCCGTTACGATTCAGTTCGTCTTTACCCCTAGTTGTTGTACGAAGGCACATGTCTTTTTTTTTATTTTACTTGTGTATGTTTGCACATAGTGGTTACCGACGCATATTGTGTTGTGTTTTTGTTTTGTTTTTCTTCGTCTTGAATACCCTATGTTGCCAGTTTCTCTTGATTGTCGATTTTGATTGCCCCTTCGGTATTCTCTAACATTTATTTGGAAATCTGTAGATCACATGGGAACCCTTATGCTGCTGAGGAGTACAGACCTTTCAAAATGGGCGCCTACTTGTTATATACAAATCAAATATGCTTCTTCCCCGAAGGACAGGGGATGAATGAATGTCTCCTCTCCGTAGATTGCCACGCCCATTCATATAGACAAAATACAGTAAATCCTAGTTATCAATAAAAGTACTAGAAGTTGTTGTTTGTGGCTTGAAACAGGGACATTTTTCTCACACTATCATTTATCTCTCCTTCTATGTGGTTGGCTTATGGTGTTTAACGCCACATTCAACAATATGTCAGTTATATCGCCCTTCTATATGTAGGAATCACAACCATACATGTGCGCATGTCAGTGTTAATCTTTTTACCAGATTTCATTGTTTGTAAACATGATCTACTGCGATCGTTTACACACACGAGTGTCTTGAAATGATGCATATATTAGTATTGTGCTACCTATACACTGAACAATGGTAATAGCTGTTGCAAATTTAAACATTGTGCAACTAAATTGTTGGTAGTGGTATTTGCGCGAACAATTATTTGTTTTATTATAGTATGAGACTGTCTGTAATGAATTCACTTCGTCAATTCATTTTTTTAAGATGTGTTTTTCTTAGAATAAGCATTTATCATTGATCGACTGTGGAAGGTTTAGCGTGTATAAAATGTTTCTAGTCAACTTCAAAAATGCAACGTAATATAAGCAGACACGTGAAGCACAACCTATCAAAAAAGCGGCTGTGGCTACATCAGTGAGTGGGATCACAATCCTCCCTCTCTTGATAATTGAATCTCCACGACCAATACAGATACACAAAACAATAAACAAGAATAAAAATAAAAAATCACTTCCACTCAAAAGTACATACACTATCACAAAATTAAATGACAACATAAACATAGACAGCATAATACCATTGTCAGCGAATGACAACATAAATATAGACAGCATAATACCATTGTCAGCGAATGACAACATAAATATAGACAGCATAATATCATTGTCAGCGAATGACAACATAAATATAGAGAGCATAATACCATTGTCAGCGAATGACAACATAGACATAGACAGCATAATACCATTGTCAGCGAATGACAACATAAACAGACAGCATAATACCATTGTCAGCGAATGACAACATAAATATAGACAGCATAATACCATTGTCAGCTAATGACAACATAGACATAGACAGCATAATACCATTGTCAGCGAATGACAACATAAATATAGACAGCATAATACCATTGTCAGCGAATGACAACATAAACATAGACAGCATAATACCATTGTCAGCGAGTGACAACATAAACATAGACAGCATAATACCATTTTCAGCGAATGACAACATAAACATAGACAGCATAATACCATTTTCAGCGAATGACAACATAAATATAGACAGCATAATACCATTGTCAGCGAATGACAACATAAATATAGACAGCATAATACCATTGTCAGCGAATGCGCTTAGTTAACTGACAACTAACTAAAAGGAACGATGGTAGAATATATTGGTTAAAGATCATTACTCTTAGAACAAGAACAATCAGAGCTGATACTTCTAACATATTTAATATCAATTAGTCATATTTGTGCTCACACTCTTCATAAATAAACGTTGGAGAATACCGAAGTGGAAATCAAAAAAGGACAATCTAGAGCAACTGGAAAAAATAGCTATACAAGACGACAAAAAACAAAATAAAAACACAACACAATATGTATTGGACACCAAACTATGGGCAAAGAAACACAAATAACGTAAATAAGACACGAGTCCTCCTATAAACAAGCCTTACATCACGATATATACTTACAATATGGTCTCCACTTTGAAGAAAACAGAACAAAGCTGTACTAATAGCCGACATCCCTGTGTTAAACACCAGAGTTCCCTTCCCTCCTTCGACAGCATTGATAGCGGCTTGTGCTGAGTCACAGGTGAAATTGTTCAATCTGGAATAAATGTAGCCACCCTGAAGTAGCAAGAGAATTAAAACGTAAAACAACTGCTGTTGTTGTCTTATGACATCAAAATGTTTATGTATCTTATTGCAAATTGTCGTAAACACTTTCCGGTCATTTTCTCATTCATGACTTATCAGCGGGTTTGTAACTAGATTAATACGGCGGGTGCCACTAGTGGAGCAGTATCTGCTGCCCCTTCCGAAGAACCCCCAGTTTTAAGTGGGGTTCGTGTTACTAGATCTTTAATTTTATGGGTATGTTTAGTAGATCGTGGTTTGGTCTTTTGTCCTTTTTCTTTTGACCATTGTATTGTCTGTTTTTCTTTTGACCATTGTATTGTCTGTTTTTCTTTTGACCATTGTATTGTCTGTTTTTCTATGATTTACGAATTCTAATTACGCCATTGGTGTCTTCAAACTCTTTTTATACAAACTATTATTTTGGCTGAAGGTGATCGATTGTATCTCAAGTCATATTTGTACTTACTGATCACGTGCAAAGCATGTTTCGCACTCGATCTGAGTCAATATAATGGTGTTCTTTAATGAGTAACTGGAATAGTGCTCCTTAATGAGTAACTTGAATAGTGCTCTTTTAGGAGTAACTTGAATAGTGCTCTTTAATGAGTACCTTGGATAGTGCTTTTTAATGAGTAACTTGAATAGTGTTCTTCAATGCGTATCTGGAATAGTGCTCTTTAATGAGTAACTTGAATAGTGCTCTTTAATGAGTAACTTGAATAGTGCTATTTAATTAGTAACTTGAATAGTGCTCTTAAATGAGTACCTTGGATAGTGTTTTTTTATGAGTAACTTGAATAGTGTTCTTCAATGAGTACCTTGGATAGTGTTTTTTTATGAGTAACTTGAATAGTGTTCTTCAATGCGTAACTGGAATAGTGCTATTTAATGAGACACTTGGATAGTGCTCTTTAATGAGTAACTTGAATAGTGCTCTTAAATGAGTACCTTGGATAGTGTTTTTTTATGAGTAACTTGAATAGTGCTCTTCAATGCGTAACTGGAATAGTGCTATTTAATGAGACACTTGGATAGTGCTCTTTAATGAGTAACTTGAATAGTGCTCTTAAATGAGTACCTTGGATAGTGTTTTTTATGAGTAACTTGAATAGTGTTCTTCAATGCGTAACTGGAATAGTGCTATTTAATGAGACACTTGAATAGTGCTCTTTAATGAGTAACTTGAATAGTGCTCTTAAATGAGTACCTTGGATAGTGTTTTTTTATGAGTAACTTGAATAGTGTTCTTCAATGCGTAACTGGAATAGTGCTATTTAATGAGACACTTGAATAGTGCTCCTTTTTTTGTGGTATGGATTACATGTAATGTTGATGAGTTTAAAATGCAGGTCAATTGGAATATTTATTTATATGTTCATGTAGCAAGCAAATATGGTTTTTGTTTTTGTTCTGCGAGCTTCGTTTTTGAAAGTACACGGTTAAAGCAAACAAATTGAGTCAGATATTAACTTTTATCCCTGTTTCTAAGACTCGTACAAATATAATTTATATTTGTCGACAATGTAGGTATATTGTCTATTTGTCCTTGTTCTGCTATTTTCTGTTTTGCACGTGTGATATTCAAATAAACTAATTTGGTCATTCCCATTTTCACAAGTTTGTCATACAATTGTAATTAATCACACCATTAATTATGTTGTGAATATACATTCATCTGGAGTGATCGGTTTATTATTATTTTTTTTTCGTCTTTGCATCCCATAACAATCGGCTGTGAGTTGTAACAGCGTATATTTGTATAAATCATCGATGAGTATGCTACATGTATTGTGCTATTGCTAATTTACGAAACACCTTGCCTTGCAAACGTATCTACATATAACAGAGTGATGTTGCTAACGCGCAGCATAAACAATTCAAGAACGTAAAAGATGATCACTGAAAATATTTTTTTTCAGAATATTCAAATATTTTTCTGCAGTCAAGTAAAACACAAATAAAACAAACTAGCTTAGCTTTAAATATTCGATATTTGTTTTGCATAATTTGCATTCCAAGGCTCTGTCGAATAGTTCTCTATTCGCGCTATCCATTCTTTCTCATAAATCATATACACTTTACTATAGTATTTCACGTTTTTATTTTACACAATTTCACCTAGTTTAATCAATTAAATTCATTTACTACAGCTGGTACTGTCTTCAAGTTGTCGTTCTTTTTTAAACAATGATTACTCCCCACTTAAAATATGTTTTCTGAAAGGGCAACCTGTTTATTCTTCATAATATTTGGAAATTAGGGATAGGAGTAAAGTTTTAGGATAAGATCCTGACAGACGTCTAGTGTTACCTGGAATGGGTATTGCTAAATTTGGCAGAAAGATTTGGGTGTTATATTTCAGCACTGTTTCACAAGCAGTGACATGGAGCACAAATTATCCAATCGGAAAACAACACAAAAACTGAAAAAATTATGCATATTGTCATTGAAGACTGGTATAATACGTCTGATGACATTGTTATACAACTTGCCTCTTGCGATGTTGGGTTCTGTTCTCTCTCGATCATTTAAAAGCAAGATCTTAACATTGGTATATGATGCCTCTCCACTTATCATATAGCATTTCAGAACAAAACCTCAGAACAAATAGGACATGTTAACATTCGAACTGTTATACCAATTCAATAGGCTCAATCTTGTACTTTAGAATTGTGCACGTTTGTAATCATAATATGACGTACGATAGCATATCAACAAATCGGGTTTCAAATTAAATACGGAAGATTTCTGGTTAGGCAACTGATGAGTCTTTTCTTCGATATCATACAGAATATTTGTATTAACATAAATATAAATTTACAATATCGCAAAAATGTTTTTGGGGATGCATAGGAAAAGATTGAAGATACCAAAAGAGTAATCAGTAGCCGTAAATAGATGATGAACAAACGATGTTTTACAAAACATTTTACAGAAATATAAAGAGAGAGTAACACGAGCCCTACTAAAAAACCGAGGTGAACTCGGGTGCTACGGAAGTGTAAGTAGTTACTGCTCGGGTGCTACGGAAGTGTAAGTAGTTACTGCTCGTGTGCTACGGAAGTGTAAGTAGTTACTGCTCGTGTGCTACGGAAGTGTAAGTAGTTACTGCTCGTGTGCTACGGAAGTGTAACTAGTTACTGCTCGGATGCTACGGAAGTGTAAGTAGTTACTGCTCGGATGCTACGGAAGTGTAAGTAGTTACTGATTGTGTGCTTTGGAAGTGTAAGTAGTTACTGCTCGTGTGCTTCGGAAGTGTAAGTAGTTACTGCTCGGATGATACGGAAGTGTAAGTAGTTACTGCTCCATTATTATTACTGTTTAACGACACAAACATCATCTGATATTGTAATAGGGTTGTACACTAGATTACATAAATAAATACATATAGCGAGTAAAACAAATGTGTGTAAGGACGAAGCGGACATAGTTTTCACTCGGAAATTATGTGATGACATAGATAATTATCCAATGCCATACAAACAAAGTTTTTTACGATGCATAATAACACCATTATGATAGTTTCTGTGCCATCTGTACATGTATGCGTGTACGTATGGCATTCCTTCATTTAGACTTGTCGGCATATCTAAGATGGGCATTATATATAACAAACAAAACAATATTCATGTTTATAATATGATAATAGGTGTTACCTAACTTGGGACGAAGTCCAATAGTTTTTTTAAACAATATTGTATATCGGGGACCAAACTCCGGACAGTTTTCGTATCCGCTTGGCTAAGGGACCGACCATTTAACTTGCAGGGGGAGGGGGTTATGGGTTTTTTTTTCGTTAAAAAAAAATTTTTCGGACAACACAAGAGTTAGAATATATATTTTTTTTGTCACGCGAAGTGCAAATTTTTTTCCAGAATTTAATATTGGAGGCAGGGAGTAAAACAAAATCTTCGTTTTCATTTGAATGTTGCTCAGAATTGTCATTTTTTTTAAATTTTTATTCTTTTTTGAGGGTTTCGGGGAGATATAAGTAGTTTTGGTGGTTTGTCTTCTCCTTTTTGTGTTCCTAATTACTTTACCTTGTTGCAGCGAATTTTGCTCAATATTTTTTTTGTCATTTATGTTTTCATTTGTATGTATGTCTTTGGTTGAATAAAATGGGATAAAGATATTGAAAATGATGATTTCTTAACAATAAATTCAAGGTTATACCATCAGCAGAATGAATGAATTCCTGCTTCGTGTAGCATGTATTTCCAGATTGGTCTACCCCCTGTACCCAAATAACAATGTTACAGTTCAAAAGAGAACATGCGACATTGATTTCACAATTTGTGGCATACTGAGAACTTATTACCATACAGTTCCAGTATTGCTGTGGTGACAAAATGTTACCATGGCAAATCTGAACCATATTTCTGTATGTATCAAATTCAGAAAAAATGGTTTTGAAAATCAGTCCTCTAGATCTGTATTGTATGGTTTTTGAAAAGTTGCCAACAAGGCCTAAGCTTAATGCATGAAAAAAAACAGGATCCACCTCCTGGAACATTATATAACGGGAAAATTGAATTGCCACTTGAGGGGAAATTTGGGACTGCAGTTGATTGTTGAATTAATTGGGGATGAAAAGAAGAACTTGGCTCAGTAGGTTGCTCTTGTTTTGAATCTTCACTTTGAACTTGAACAGGAGTCTGAGGAGAACTTATCAGTTCAGCAGTGTAAATCTTTTTACACGGAGGAGATGTTTCACAAAGCAAGGAAATGTCAGGTTCAGATTCTGTTTGTGCACCTGCGCATAAGATGGCTTTCCTTTAATATAATCATTTTTTTCTACTGGATTTGAGTTATTTTTGTTAATTGAACTGACATAGGAATGGTCAGAGTGAACAAATGGTAACTTTTTTGGCCGAGACCTAATATTTGGTAATTGTTTGGGTTTAGACCTTGTGTATGAGTGATCATTATGAACAAATTTTCTTTTATTCAAAATTTTAAAGATTATTTCAACAATTTTGTGTGAGGCCGAGTGCAGATAGGTTTAAAAGAAAAAAAATCAATTCAACGGGGGCAAGAAAATGCAGAAATTAAATATTTTGCTATAGTAGCCTACAGTATGATATACTTTATAGCCCTACACTACACAGTACACGTAGATATTTATATAATGTGTAATTGTGTTTAAATAGCCTTACACAGTAGATATTTATAATGTGTAATTGTATTTACATTGATTTTACCTATAATTTCTAAATAGCGATAATGCTCTAACTGTAAAACAAATTCAGTTGACAAAATTGTCCTGGTTCGTCTGAAACAGTGGCTAGCAGACGATTAAGTTTTTAGTTTGCGTCAACTATATGTAGCATCTTGGGTAATCCTCCCATAATGCATATTTTATATGATTTTTTTTTAGAGTTAAGCGAAAATAAACTTTATTGTACTATAGCTTTAGTTTGCACATTTTGTTGTTCATGTGCGATGTTTTATTCACGAGAAAAGCCGTCATTAGTTGTATACATCATAAAAATTATAAACATTGTCGGTCATCTTTGTTTATGATTGTTAAGGACTACTTCACGCTCTATCTCGCGATATATTGAACCGGTTCCACTTCTCACGACAGCTGCAACTTGATTTTTTTTCTACATCCTTGTACCCGTTCTTGATTTTATTTATACTATATGTCGTTTTTAGTATTTTGATACTCGTGCCCCTACAAGAGCAATTTTTCACTGCATCGAATTTTTTGCAGAAACCCACTGTAGCTGTACATGTATTGGTTCCGGTATGTCATTTCCGGTCATTGAAAATTTAGGCATCAGTGATATAGAAAAAAATTGCCATTTCTACCATAGTTGAGACTTCGTCCAATATAAATTAATTTATGGCAAATTTTTGGAATACTGTTCAAAGGGAAGCAACTTCTAAATTAATCTAATTTTGTATTTTATAATAAGGGAAACTACTCTGTTTATCCTAGCTACATAACATCACTATATCAGTTTCATTACTGCGTCTGCGCAGAATCAGTTGCAAGTTTTATGTAATCGGAGTGTGAACAACAAAATCTGCAGGAACAGATTTAAAATTTACCCTCCGTCCCACCCCTTGCTCCTTTGCACATATTTTATATGGGACAGAACAGGCGGAACAATCCCCCATCTTTGATTGTTAGTTGTTTGACAAAACATTTTCACTTAGTATGTTATAGAATAGTAGGAAATCTTTACATTTGTTAGGTCAATGTATTTTTGTAATGTTTAGATATATTGTGGTCTTTTTATGGTCAACAATACACATATAAATAAGAATCATAAAAAAACAATAAACAGAACATACAAAAAGCAAGTAGTTAATCTCAATGACACAAAAAGTATCAATACTCAAAAGTTTGTTTTCTTTGAGATTAAAATGTTCACTGACCATAAATCTCTTAACTAAAGAACACACTATATCAAAACATTACAAAAATACATTGACCTAAAAAATGTAAAGATTTCCTACTATTCTATAACATACTAAATGAAAATGTTTTGTCAAAATCAAAGATGGGGGATTGTTCCGCCACAGTATTGTGTGAAAATATAACTGTCTATTTGAGCCCAATACCCACCATCCACAACATCGCAATAATGTCCATTTGCGAATAAGATGAAATAACAGCAACAGAGGCCCTTGTCCCCATGTTGCGTACAATGTCCAAGTAAGCCCTTTGATGTGCA
>MJUT01029721.1:48313-58338 GCA_002080005.1 Gigantidas platifrons | reverse complement strand
TTAATACACAAACCTGCGGTGGAGAGGGAAGAATGGGGCATTGTCTCGATATCTTTATAATCTAAATCTCTTAAACTTCAACATTAAAGATAAATAGTTCCCCCCTCAATCCGACAGGTTCTCTTCTCAAACGGGGGATAACTGACCACGACAATCATAGTTTCCAAATATTGTCGTAATACTTCTTTTCAAAAAAGAAAAACAAAGCTGAAATTCAAAATATCGCGTTGAATCAACTCAAATTACATCATATTATTCTCGATAATGTAGTTTAAACCCTCACATTTATGCATATTTAAAAACAATATCTGTATCTGTATACGTGTTTCTGGCAATCAAGCCACAATATGAGGAAATACACATGTATCTTAAAACCGGAACAGTTCACCATAATCCAGAAATGTACATGCAGCCTTGATTTTACACATAACTTTCTATCACCTTTAATTCATCACCATTAAGTATACGTGCGTAGAATTATTAAGATTATATACAACGCAATTTAAATTAAAAAAAAAAATTTAAATGTACTATACCTCATGATTGTGATAGTAAATGCGTTCTATTTATAATATTATCTACTAGTAAGCAAATCTATTTATAGATATATCAGTCAATAGTACTATCTATTTTGTTAGTCCTGAATTCTAAACCAGAATGACATGAATGAAAGAGTAAATATGCTGTCACATGACACAAATCAGACCTCTTAGATACTTATTTTACCACGTGACCATTATTCTTATTTTGTAATTAGATTATATTTTTGTTATTTTTAAGAATTTTGTTTTATTTGATTGTGACGCAACTTTTCTCTGATGATTTAGAAAAATTGTGATTTTTGTGGATTTAATAAATCTGCACGTTTTTGTAAGAATATTTCTGAATTCAATGACCGTAGTCTGGTGACAACAGAAAAACTTTTACACCAATCATAAATTAAAGAAAACTTCCACAACAATTTATTACCGCTATAAATATATTGTATATAAATACGATTTTATATGGAGAGATCTGATCAAAAAGAGTATTTGTTATCCACGCGACGTAATTAATAAAACTAAAAAGTTCAAATCTGACACACAATATGTAACTTGTCAAATCCTTGAATTTTTTCGTCTATGAAATAGCCACTGACGTTGATTTTTTAGGCAGATTTACTTTGCTAAAAATATAGACAATCTACTGGTGCAACTACTAAATCCAACAACTAATTAAATGAGGACATTTATATTACTATTTTATATTCAATGTCTTATTCATCTGCATTAATACATGTTTCATCCCAATTGAACAAACAATTGTGCCCTGTTGCAGCTTTAGCTGCATTTTTACCCATTCATTCACATGAAGAGGATCTACTATTTTGCCATCTTGATGGTAGCCCTTTGTCCAAGTACCAGTTTTCAGCTATTTTGAAGCGAGCTCTGTCTGTGTTGGGAGTTACTCATGCTAAGATTCCATCCCACTCATTTCGTATAGGAATGGTTATTCTGATGATCATATTAAGAAATTGGGGCGATAGAAGTCAAGTGCTTATTTGCGCTATTTTAGAATCCCAAAGGCAAACTAAAATTATGATTTAAGTCAATTTAATTAAATAATCTTTTAGAACAATTGCAATTATTACAGTTGTGGATGGGGGCACCCTATACTGTCCGTTTGTTTGTCAACGTTCCCTATATACATTGTAACGTGAGATAACTTCATTTGTTTAAACCATTGGAAATGCATACAAATTGAATACATTTTTACCACTAGAGGAAATTCCCAGTGGATTTTGGAGCTTTTCGACTTTCTGGCGTCCAAGTTGTTGTAATTATGCCAGCGGGGTCCTTCATGACATGTCACTCTTGTATTTACATTCACAATAGTTAGCTAAGAATTGAACGTGTTACAGGTTTGATATGGTTAGTTGGTTCCTCGATTGTAACACACGCCTTTTTGGAGGCAAGGAGAAGACCAGGTGGGCCAAATTTGACATTGAATAAGCGTCATGGAATGTCCCTTTGGTGGCAAGGAAAGGGAGGCCTAACGTTGATGAAATTGAAAGGTCGTAATACCGTCGTATAAGGGTTTTAATGACTTTAGAGGAACTTCCACAATTTATTGTTATACGTATTGGTGGCAATGACATTGGTTACATTAGTGTTGGTCACTTAAATTACTTATTAAGGAGATTTATGTTTTGGCTTTCCGAACAGATGCTACAAACTACACTGATTTTCTCGCAGATTTTACCGAGAAGTACTTGGTTTTATTCTAACAAAAATGATTGTATGGAAAAATACAGACGTAGGATAAATAGTACAATGGGGCGTTTCATGACAAAGAATGGTGGGTGTTATATCAAATACCCAGATATCAAACCAACAAAACACTTCATTAAAAGGAATTTCTTCAGGAAACGGATTAATATAAGTTGTGTAACTTGTTTCTGAATCCTATTAATGATTCATCTGAATAATTTGTACATATTCATGCTTGTATTGTATTATTGAATTACTTAATAAAATATGTTTACACTAAAAGGAACGCGGTCCATTTAACTACACTAGGAAATGATGTTTTTCTAAGCACCTTGCAAGGCGCTTTGGAACAATTTGTGTCATGTAGTTCGGGTGGTCTAACTTATCCTGATACATATTAAATACATATGGTTATAACAAAGTTGACACTGATATATATATTGTTACCGCACTGTTGACACTTAATTGTCATGATTTGTCTGGTATAAGACATGTAAATAAATTTGTTAGTTTGTTTGTTGATCGTCAGTTGTCACAGTTTTTCGCAGCTCTTACCGCTTGGTGGCGGTTGACAGTGTTTCCTTATTAAAGTCTAATTAGGTAACACTGTCACTTGGCAATTTTCGCTGCTCAATCTGTATCAAGATTCAAGATTCTTTATTCTCATAAACCAATGCATTACAATGGTACAGAGATAAATATAAACATTCCATATCAATATTTACACGCACATGACAAGAGGATGGATGTAACACAATAAAAAAACAACAAAGAAGAGAGGTGACTAACAGGAGGACGTGTTTTTGAAAAATTTATTTTGATAAATTTACAAAGGCGTCTTAACTTCATTTTATTTCTAGATTGGAATAAATTAGCAAATTTTAAAACATTAACTCTAGTCAAATATGTAGAATCCAATAGACATCGTCTATCGTCGTGAAGAAATGGGCACTGTAGTACATAATGGAATTCATCACCAATCTCATTTTTATCACATATGTTACATATCCTATTTTGTCTCTCAATGCCTTGTCATCGACCAATTCCAATAGGCAATCTATGATTGCATGTCCTAAATTTACAAAGTAACTGTCTGTCTTTGTCGTCAAGTAAATTTAGATAATTTTCTAATTCAAAACAATCCTTACAAATTTTATAGCATAACCCTTTTGATGAATTATTCATGTCAGAACGCCATTTTTGCTGAAACTGATCAAATAGTTTTTGTTTTAAACTTAAACTAAGCCACTTTGAATTAAAATTTCCTTGATTTTCCCATATATTACTAAAACCACAACTATCTAATATATTTTTGACAACTTTTATCCAAGGTATTTACAAACTATTTTGTGTATGCTGTAAATATGCGTATTTATAAATAATACTTGACAATTTACTATTTTCACAGTTCACCAACTTTGATCAAAAATTTACTATGCGTGTTTGGATATATACAGACATAGGGCAAGCACCTAGCTCACCATAAATCATAAAGCTTGGAGTAGATTTCTTCAGATGGAGTAAGAGTTTACAAAATTTAAGATGGACACGCTCTATTATATCTAAGTTTGAAAACCCCAAAATTTCACAACCATATAACAGAATCGGTTTTACTACCTTATCAAAAAGATCGTGCTGACATTTTATAGACAAGTTATGAAGACGCCGCTTTTTTAGTACGGCATAGCCTTGTGGGCTTTATCGACGTTACGCTTTTTAGTATTCAAATAACTCCCAGTTCTTGAGAAATTTACTCCAAGATATACAATATCTGATACAATTTCTAAATTATTACCATCAAAAGTAAAGTTAAAGTTATTTGTGGAAAATCGACCACCAGCAAAAATAACAACATTTGTTTTACTGGAATTGACATTTAGTTTCCATAAACTACAATATTCTGAAAAATAATCAAGCTGCATTTGCATCTCAACTGCAGAGTTTGCAAATAAAACTGTATCATCAGCATATAATAGTACTAACATTTTAATATATATATCTAGCTCATTTTCTATTTCCTCAGTAATACAATTTAGTCCTAAAGAATTTTTGCCCTGTAAAAAATGTTCCAAGTCGTTTAAATATAAAGAAAACAAAAAGGGGAATAAATTTTCCCTTTGTCTAACTCCAACATTGCATTAAAAAAAGTCTGAAATCTCTTTATTATGCTGTATGCGAGATTTGATGTTTTGGTACATATTAAAAATAACATTATACATCTTCCCATTTATCTGATTTATAAGTAATTTATTCCATAAACCATTTCTTCACACTGTATCAAAAGCTTTGGCAAAATCTATTAATGCGCAATATAGCTTTTTCTTTTTCTTTTTCATAATATGTATCAATATATGAAGAATAAATAGATTATCATTTGTCGAATACCCTTTTCGGAATCCCCCTTGGTTTTCTAATATAACATGATATTTATCAGAGAATTTATTTTACCTATTATTTAGAACAGAAGTGAACAGTTTTCCAAAGCAACTTATGATTGTAATTGGTCTATAGTTTTTCGGGTCAGACTTGTCACTTTTTTTTCTTGAAAATAGGTATAATATCACCATATAACCACTGTTCTGGAATCAAACCTTTATCAAAAATCAGATTAAACAATTTAACATATATGTCAGACATAATTTCAAAAGAATGTTTTAAGTATTCGTTTGCAATTAAGTCTTCATCTGAAGCTTTGTTATTTTTCAAATTTTTCATAGCAGGTTTTATTTCATCTATGGTGATTGGCGCATTAATGATATTATTCAAATCATCAGTATCTTGATTAAACACTGGTGGGTCTCCCTCATTTTCAGGTTCACCAGTATTTCAAGTTTTGAAGAAATCAAATAACACATTAATGGATATATTCGGACTTATTTGCTTTCTGCCACTATTGATAATTTTCCAATATTCTTTCGGATTAGTAGATCTTAAGTTATGAATTTTTTGTCTCATTTCTTTTCTATGTTTTCGAATACAACGATCCATCACTTTTTTATATTTTTCTCTAAAGATTTTGTCTGTTCAAGTTGAGGCACGGTACGGTTAAACTTAAGTTTATTCGTATATAAAAACCGAATTCAAATAAAGTTTTCTTATCTTATCTTATCCTATAGTGACAACGGAACCTTTGAACCGTAATGAAAGCGAGAGGTTTGGTGCCGTAAAATCTCATTAAATCCACCATTTCTTTAGAAATGCCTGTACCAAGTCAGGGCCATTCCGGTTTCCCAGTTTTCCGGTTGTTGACTGATTTTGTCTGTTTATTGATTTATGAGTTTTTACTTTCCCTTTATAAGATTGCTCGGTGTTCGGTAATTTTGTTATTACCCTTATTTAGAACATCGAAATGTGTGTCTCGCTTCTCTACATTCTGCGTTGAACCATGGTTTATGTTTTTTATTAGTTTCCTTCGTGTTATGTCTGCCAGGTACAAAAGTTCCGAATGTCGACTTCGCTGAATTTGTCAAAAGTGATCCAATTTTTTCGACCATATCGTTTACAGAGGAGTTGTCTACTACACCTAAATCTTGTTCAGAAAGGTTATTTAATAATAATATTAACTCATTAATGTCCTCAATATTAATTTTACTAATAAATTCATCTTTTTTTTCAGATTCCCAATTCTTAATTTTTTCAACTTTAGCATCATTGGTCTGAATTTTCTCTAATACAATTAAATACCATCGACAGAGGATTGTGAATATAGGAAAACAACTTACTAGTCTCCAATACTGAAAAATTATCAATAATCTTAAATAATAGTGGGGAACAAATTACATAATCAACGACGCTTGCATTTTTACTAGTGAATTTACCTATCCCCTTATCATCTCCAATTCTACCATTACATATAAAAATATTATTACAGCTACACAATTATAGTAATCGATTACCAAATTATTCTTTCTGTTATCCATGCTCTTTCGTACTATCTCAACATTTAATTCTTCTAACATTTGAACACCATCATTATCAACATTTAAAAAGTCAGAAAATGTATCAAAATTGGTTAAAATATAGTCATGTTCTTCACATGTTCGTGCATTCCAATCTCCTAAAATACAAATATTTTCAAAATTACTACTGAAATCTAATAATTCGTTTTCAATTTCATTAAAAGGATTTCCAATGCAATTTTTTGAATTTTCTGGTGATACATATACAATTCCAAATAAAACATCTTGAGGCAGATGAAACAGACTTTTGTTACATTTAAACCATAAAATATATTTACTCTCAGATTCAACAATATTAACGAAACTGCTAAGTTCTGTCTTATAAGTTAAAATAATTCCACCCGATTTAACCCTTTTAAAAGTAAATCTATTTTTCATATGCAATATAAAACCCGGTAAGTTAATTTCATCTGCGTCGTCTGTTTTCGTTTCAACAAAACAAAATATGTCATAACCTTCGATCAACTCCATAAATTCAAGGTATTGAATACGTTTAACTAACCCGCATACATTAATCATTAAAAGTTTAAAAAACGTTTTTATTTACATTCACATTCAATGATTGATTGTTTACATTATAAATATATCTTTTTTTTGTCTTCCTTGGTTGTCATATTCTCTCTCGGGAGTAGAGTTCACTCGACTGTGGTCGTGAAGTGGAACGGCGAGGGTCCCCAGGTGTATCATCTCTTCTCACTTCTACAAGTTCATTGTTGACATATAGTCTATCACGCACTAGCACAACGTTTGATTTTTTCTTCTTTTCTTCTCTCATAATAGAGTATAAGAGTCTCCTACGATCTTCTATCTCCGGCGGAAATTGTTCTCTGACACCGAAATGTGTGCCCTTCATGAGTCTTCCAGAGTTCTTCACAAGTTCTAAGTCCTTATAATATAAGAATCTGGCAACAATTGGTCGATGAGGGTCATCTCTAGTTCGTGGTCTTTTTCCGAAACGGTGAACATTTCCGAATTGAATGTCTTTGTCAATGTTCATTTCATAATACAAGAAATCTCTCAATAACCCTTCACAATTTTCGCCCTCTTGTTCCGACAGACCAGTAAAAATCAGGTTGTTCTTCATCGAACGACATATCTAGAAGACCTTCTTTCAGTTTACCATTTTCATCTTCTAGCTTTTTCATGTCCTCGGTCATCTTTGTTCTATCCAACTGTTGATGTTCTGTTATAATTTTGTCTAGCCCTTTCTTCGTAGTTGTTTCTTTTATTTTTATCTTTTATAAGTTGCTGGTACCTTGGGAACTTGTTTCTAGGTCTGAAACCCGGGTTTTCACACTCGTTATTTCGTTTTCTACAGTTATAACTCTGGATGTTAGAGATGTCAATTTATCATCCATCTGTTTAAGCGTTCTCGTATTTTTCCCTGTGTTTTCCTCAATACTAGATAGACGTGAGTCCATTCTACTATATAGTGCAACCAAGTTATTTAGAACCGCTGTGAGTTGTGTATTCTCTCCAAATAATACGTGTCTAGTTTCACCAAGTATCTGTGATGTGGATAATTCATTCTTTTTATCTTTATCTTTTTCTTTTTTTGACATCTTGGCATACTCGTACAAGACCCTCAGTTCAAACGATATCAAACTGTGTAAACTGGGTCTGAACGGATAGGATTGGGATTACAGGATGGACAATATTACAAATACATTGTATATCCTCTTCGAGTTCAAAAAACGAGGGCTAGGATGATGTAGGACCCGAAATACATGAAAAAAGTACATACATGGTCAAGTGTCTTGTGTATCCAGAAATACTCCGTTTTATATCATAGTTTTAATCTCCGAAAAATAAACATCGACCATCCATCTTGACATGCGTCGTGTATCAAGATACAACACAGACGTATTTACCCGCTGATTTCCATGGCTAATTGCTCTCACATTTGTAGTAGTAGTATATAGTTGTGGTAGTATATGGTCTGCCATATTTAGTAGTAATCGGCGACCATCGTATAAACATATTCATGCAAGACAATACGTAGGACAGAAGCTTTAGTCGCTGACTTCCAGGACTAATGACTCATATTCGTAATATAAAAGTTGAAATGTATATATTCAATTTGATAATTTAGTAGTATTGCTAATGTTGTAGTTTGTGTGTATTATTAAAGCTGTGACAATTTCTGCCAAGCCTACATTATCGTTTGTTCTTTGTAGCCATCTGCGATAATAGGATTTAAAATATTAAATTTTATAATCCGTTATCGTTTGTGGGTACAAACATTTATTATGGTCATTAAGTTGTGTGCCGTAGCGGCACATGTTCGTTTAATAGTTTTTTATGGTAATTAGCGGTCAACGTCATTATCATCCGGGAATTTTGACGTCCTTTTACTTTCGGCGTTCAACGAGAAGGCGAGTAAAAATTATTATCTTTGTACAATCTGTAAAAACCCTCCCACCCATCACAAACATAGGCTAAGCAAAGTTGATGTATTGGTTATGGGTATTGATGTTACAAAGTAACCTGGCCGGTCTGTTTGAACTTCAAACTATGACCGTGGACGAATCTACTATTGATATGTAACACCAGGTTCTCGTACAAATAACAACAATCGGCTATTCATAGTATTGTTGTTTGCATAGTATAGAATATAAAAGGTATAATAATTGTCAATTAACTCTAATTAAATGGATCAGTGAATTTAGATGTAAACCATTTTACCTGTCCACCCTAAATTAAAAATGAAGATTCCAATTGAACTACGACCGATAGCCACGCCCTGCCAAGTTAGCCTGAATCAACAATATTGTTAAGATTGGATACTGCTGCTGTATTTTTTTTTCTTATAATTTCAGCTTTTTAAAATTTTATCCTGCTACATGTATCAACGACGTTGCTCATACTTGGAACTGGTGCGATGGTGTGTATTGTACATCTGGAACTTTTTCTGGTATAAAACGTTCTAGGAACATTTTGTAACCAGCCATGAACAATTCATCAAACAGTCGTACAGTTATATTGGACCTGAACAACCATATCACCTCGTATCTCAGATTATCGTTCTAACTTTCGTTACATTGATATGTCAGATATTCAATGCTACCGTAACCATTACTCGTTGGATATTAACAATCTACCGGATTTATGATGACTTTGTGCCAAGGATGGCAACTTTCGCTGCTCAATCTGTATCAAGATACAACACAGACGTATTTACCCGCTGATTTCCATGGCTAATTGCTCTCACATTTGTAGTAGTAGTATATAGTTGTGGTAGTATGTGGTCTGTCATATTTAGTAGTAATCGGCGACCATCGTATGAACATATTCATGCAAGACAATACGTAGGACAGAAGCTTTAGTCGCTGACTTCCAGGACTAATGACTCATATTCGTAATATAAAAGTTGAAATGTACATATTCAATTTGATAATTTATTAGTATTGCTAATGTTGTAGTTTATGTGTATTATTAAAGCTGTGACAATTTCTGCCAAACCTACATTATCGTTTCTTCTTTGTAGCCATCTGCGATAATGGAACATTAAAAATAATAAAACTTAAAACTGATGTAAATTAACCTCGCATCGTCTATCAGTTTATTGTGGGTCTGAAAGGGGTCTAAGCATGATACGTGAATGGCCTTTTTTCGGAAGCGTGACACGTGAAAAACGGAAAATATAGATGTGAAAAAACGTGATCTCTAGTGCGACGTGGTCCGTGAAAAAGCATTATTCTGTACATGAATGCGTGAAAATCTAACTTACTTTTAAGCGTGAAGACAAATTAGTGTCCGTATTCTGATGGTTCGCTGCGTAGGAACTTGATTTACACATACAGAAGCAATCAGTGAA
>MJUT01029721.1:0-15706 GCA_002080005.1 Gigantidas platifrons | reverse complement strand
TGATCTTAGAGACACTCTATTCCGTTACTAGACGAATGGTGTGATATGAGAGACACTCTATTCCGATACTAGACGAATGATGTGATCTTAGAGACACTCTATTCCGTTACTAGACGAAAGGTCTGATCTTAGAGACACTCTGTTCCGTTACTAGACGAAGGGTCTGATCTTGGAGACACTATATTATGTTACTAGACGACGGTCTGATCTTAGAGACACTCTATTCCGTTACTATGCGAAGGGACTGATCTTAGAGACACTCTATTCCGTTACTAGACGAAATGATCATTATATCCATTGATTAGTTTTTTAACGTTTAAGTTCCCTTCAAATTTCTACAAGTAGATTGATGTATGTTTCTGCTGGAAATTTATTTGATGAAATATTAAAACAAAACAAAGCGACTTGAGATTGCATTGTCTCTACAAAAAATATTGAAAATACTTTTAAATTACAGGACAAGTACCGATTGACACGTAAGTATATTAAGTGTTTGATTGAGGTATCTTGCACGACTATAAATAGACAAAATAATAATCGTGGTCATGTTTTCATAATAATAGAATTACAATGATTATGTTTGCATAGGATTGAAGTGAACTGATTATTTTTCCGAAGCACTTGAGTAAATGGAGTTTGTAGGCAATTCTTTGCAATTTCAGTTTGCACTGCATCGTTTTACTGAATGTTTATTGTCATTGTTACGTACCAAGGGATTAAACAGAAGTGTCTAAAAGTAGAACATGAAATACTAAGCAGAATTAAATTTCATGTTGACAAATGTTCATGTAGAAATTAACTAGAGAAGAATGGGGTGCATTTGTAGTGAACCTTGAACATATATTTGTTGCTAAGAATTTAATGAAAAATGAAAAATCATAGGGTTTCAATGTAATATATGTGATTACGTTACCGCCTAATTCGTTTCCAAATGAGTATCAAATTAATATATTTACTGACATCAAGTCATCTGTCATACCAAATTTCAAAACATTGCTGCTTGTAGCTTCAAAGTAAAATGATTAATAGTTGAATTGTTAGGTTTCAATGGCAATAGATACATCCTTCCACAGAGACATCTCAATATAAATTTTCAATCTACATTCTGCTTTTCTGTTTATAATCTTCATGTGGTCAGGAATACAGTTTAAATATTGGTAACATGGCGTAAACACTACAGTACAGTAAGTCTGGAAATAATTGAAAATGGTTACTTCGTATTTCTCAGACACAAATATATGTCTATTATTACCAATAACAGAATATTATTTCCAGTACTTTAGCTTCATCCCGAAATATACTTGTGAAAAAAGCCAGGATTCCCAATGGCATGTCTTCTTTTTTCGATTTTCTCAGACACAGATATATGTCTTCTTTTTTTTAATTGAACAAATAAATGCATTATATTAATCTATCGTTAGTTTTACTGTAACTTATTGAGTTAATCTTGGCGACGTATGATTGTATCAGAATGGACAGTAATGTGCATTATTCCAATAACACCACAACATCCATATGTAAATTAATATGCGTGATAAATACCCATTACATATATAGTGTGGTGGTACAAGATTATGTATCAGGTCGAGCCTGTTGTGTGAACCAGTATCACTAAGAGTCGCGATAGCGACGAGTTGTGATGCGGTTAGTTCACGCAACAGGCAAGACCTGATACATAGTCTTGTACCAACACACTATTTACGTAATAAGTTTATCTAACATTTCAATAAAAACAAATTTTTAACAAATAATTCATATTTACAACTTTTTTTTGCAATACTCGCAGGAAGACTACATTTTGTGAATGAAATCATGTTATTTGTTACCGTTCTTTCATCAATGTCGATTACTGTTCAATCACTTTCAGTATCACTGTACAATCCGACAACGCTTTTAAAAAAGAAATGCGGACCTTACAGTTGCCAGAAATATTGATACGTTGCCTACATTGATGTGTTTTTTGACGGATTCCAATGATATGACGTCATGAAAAAGGAGTTCGGCAGAGAACGTCTCGTGCAACGTCGAGCCATTCTTTTATCACCACAGTGTGGTGATACAACATCTTGTATCAGACACCTTGTATCAGACAGGCTACTTCCGTTAATTTCAAAGCAAAACGTACATAATGTTAGATAAGCATCATTCTGTGTGATTGTTCTACCATATTCGTTGTCTGTCCGATCGTTCCATGGATTGATGCACGCATGCTAAGGTTTATCGTACTTAAAAAATATGAAAAACTAAACATGAATTCAACACAAAATGAAATATAATCATAATTGCCCAGTTGACATTACTGATGATGTTTATACTGCTTCTATTTTAGCTCTGCGAATACTCGTGAAACTCAAAATATGACGTCCACACCACATATACATCCTGAAGAGGCAGATGGCCAAGGTATGATCATGTATGGTTTATGGGTTTGTGAACTTACTGATTATTTTAACAATGTGTTGAAGACTAATAATATCATGCCCCGAATCAGTGCCTATCATCACAAACGTTGTGAGTTCGAGTACGGCTCAAGCGAGGTGTACTTAATACATTATTTTTGTCAGTGACTTGCAGCTAGTCGGTAGTTTTCTCCAGATACTCTACCAATGAAACTGACCGCCACGATATAGCTGAAATAGTGCCGATAAAAACCATAACCCTAACCATATGTTCATGTCCCAAGTGATAAACACATGAAATACATTAAATCAAGGAAAAATTGTGTTAATACAGAAATATAGAACGCCTCCTCTGTCAAATTTCACACGATCTACGCGATGAACTGGCAGTCCTGATATGGGACAGGCACAAAAATATAACGAGGTTAACTCGGTCGAGAGGAACGAGTCCAACCATACTCTCTGGTTATTTAGATCTCAATGTCCTCACAGATACAACTATATAGCGAGGTTAACTCGGTCAACGAGTCCAACCATACTCTCTGGATATTTAGATCTCAATGTCCTCACAGATACAACAATATAGCGAGGTTAACTCAGTCAACGTGTCCGACCATACTCTCTGGATATTTAGATCTCAATGTCCTCACAGATACACCATCAACTTTACTGGAAGCTCATTTAAAAACAGGAAGATGTTAACCTCGAATTTCCTTCTATGATAGGGAACCACAATAATAAATCAAAGTAGTTTTTTTCAAGATATTAAAATGGATTGCTATGTAAATTATCAATGATAACTTCTCTGAAAGATTCTTGATATGTATTAATCCTTTAAACGTATTTCTTCTCTTTTCTATTCGTGTAAAATTCCATATTGTTCTCTATTATAGTCTATCATAATAAGTCAAATCTTTGACGGAATGTGACCTAAAGGGACTGATCTTAGATACACTCTATTCCGTTACTAGATGAAGGGTCTGATCTTATAGACACTCTATTCCGTTACTAGACGACGGGTCTGATCTTGGAGACACTCTATTCCGTTACTAGACGAAGGATCTGATCTTGGAGACACTCTATTCCGTTACTAGACGAAGGATTTTATCTTAGAGACACTCTATTCCGTTACTATGCGACGGGACTGATCGGAGAGACACTCTATTCCGTTACTATGCGACGGGACTGATCGGAGAGACACTCTATTCCGTTACTAGACGAAATGATCATTCTATCTATTCATTAGTATTTAACGTTTAAGTTCCCTTCAAATTTCTAAAAGTAGATTGATGTATGTTTCTGCTGAAAATTTATTTGATAAAATATTAACCCAAAAAAAAAAAAAACTCTTGAGATTGCATTGTTTCTACAAAAAATATTTAATCCACTTTTACATTACAGGATCGGTATCGATTGATCATGACATGTAAGTATACTAACTGATTGATTGGGGTATCTTGTTAAGCGTCACCTTAGTATTCATTTCCAATCAAAAAATTAGCACTGCAATAAACAGATATGGGACTATTTCTAAAAATGTGTTGCTCTGTAGAACTGCTACATGCATTCTTTTGCATTCAAAGAGTTGACATGTAAAATGTTGAAGAAATCCCTTACTTCCCTCCGCCGAAATGTCGAGCCATACTGTGGATAAACTAATTCTCTTTTTACATCCCATTTTCATGCGGAAGTCAAACGTATTTATACTATATACCACGTCATATGCAATGTACTCTAATATTTTACTGATCTCCATCCAACTTGAATCTTACAACACATCGATCTAGATTGAATGACATGAAATATATATCATTGTTGTTGTCGCCGCCATGATTTAGTTGACCGATATGGAATATCTGTGTCACAAATGACCACAGATAGGTTCCACTTGTCGTAAACACGTTCCGGTCCTTTCTTCATTCATGACTTATCACCGGGTTTGTAACTAGCTTAACACAATTCTGGAGCACATGAGTTCACCTTCCGGATTTTAGGTGGGGTTTGTGTTAATCGATCTTTGGTTGTATGTGTATGTTTTGAGGATTGTTGCTTGTCCTTTTATCCTTTTTCATTTGNTTAGTTGACCGATATGGAATATCTGTGTCACAAATGACCACAGATAGGTTCCACTTGTCGTAAACACGTTCCGGTCCTTTCTTCATTCATGACTTATCACCGGGTTTGTAACTAGCTTAACACAATTCTGGAGCACATGAGTTCACCTTCCGGATTTTAGGTGGGGTTTGTGTTACTCGATCTTTATGTGTATGTTTTGAGGATTGTTGCTTGTCCTTTTATCCTTTTTCATTTGATCATTGTGTTGTCTGTCCTTCCATTAACGGATTCTGATTACCCCTTTCTTATCTTCAGACCTTTCTTATATTTACTCGTTCTTTTAAAGACATTCAACATTTCCTTCACAGTCATTAAATAAACCTTGTAGATATATAATTATGTTGTAGATCTACACTAGATTACGAGTCATTAGGAAAACAAGACAAACCAAATGCGTATGAACATTTGAAAAACAAACAAGGTATGAGATTTAAAGTTTAAACGAAAGCAATTATTCCTTATTAGTACTTTTCTTTCAAATAAAAACGTAGATACCTAATTTCACATTCGACACGTTTCTGGAATGATCTTCATAAGGTATGCTCAGTCAAAAGATTATAAACCCAAACAAGACTTTTGGAGCAGGAATACCAAAGAGCCTCTACAGAACAGCCAAAGTCATAATGTCACCTATGTCTAGGGGAGGAGAATCGTAGCTTTAAAAATAATTACATTATTTAGAAACTGCCAGGCATATTTAACTTATTATGGGCCGGCACAAAGCCGGTCCATTATATGATATGGGTTTGAAGATGATATATGATTATCTGCGGGATGTGACATAATTTACTGCTGAGCATTTTTTTGTGTATTTAGAAATGATAAAAAAGATGAATGCATAAAAATGTTTACAGACCTGAATTTAAAGAAAAAAACTGTGCTTAATAACTTGTTATTTTGCAGTAATTATTAAGTACCACATATATAATAAGTTATTTTTAGATACAAAGAGATAGTGAGTCAGCGCTGGTTATATATTTTCAATAGAGAGTTATTTTTAGAAACAGACCTAAACGAAATAAACATTTCGATTTAAATGATTGGACACATTTGATAACTAAAATATAGTTTTGTAAGAAATAAAATGATGATTTGTAATATTTTTGGGCATATATTAATTATACATGCATAGAATAATATATTAAGATACAAATACAAATACTTTATTAGCACAAACTCATCAACAATAAATGGTTAAGGCTCAGAATATATAAAAGTGAAACTTGAATGTCAGGTCATGTGCCCGTCATGTGATAGATATCATATTATGGGGGGGGGGGTATAATCTTTTTCAGAACTCCGGGAATGGGTCTTTTTAAGCTCTATAATTCGGGATTGGCAGTTTTCGGGATCCGGGAATACCTATTTTAGATTTCGGGAAGTCGGGATTGCTTTTGTCATATTGTTTTTTTTATAGTAGTTACTAGTTTTTTAGAAGTTGTTGAATTTAGTCAACTGATGTAACAAGAAAAGAAATATATTTTCACTTTTTCTAACCAAACTTTTTATGTTTTTAAATTGTGGAGTAAAAAAAAACTTCAATGCAAACCAAATCCTCAAATTTCTTCTTTACATTTTATATAATGCTGTATTACAACCAAACAATGTTTTTAAGTTTGTTTTGCCTGTGTTTTTTAAAACGCCTCAAATGATTCCTGCCATTTTTAGAGTATTACATGCAGTCTATAAATTTCATGTTCGTAGTCATATCAAAAAAATGTACTTGGTAAAATTAGTTTTGTTATTACTATATGAATTTTAAAGCATTATTAAATTTATTGATCTTTATATATTTATTTAAAGTATGGAACAAATGAACCAGTTATCGATGTGATTAATGTATTTGAAGTCTTTAAGTATTCTGTAGATGTTCAGACTCGTAGACTGAATAAAATTCAAGTCTTTTGGCTCATTTCCTTGAAATCTATGGTTATTTGTAAGTTCAACATGACATACTTCAAGACAATTTATAACAAGGTTTTGGCTGTTGTGCCATCTTATAAGCAGAGACATTTTGTATTCAGAAGAGGAGCTATGCTATTTACATCTGTCCATCTGTCTGCTTTTGTCTATCTGTACCCAAAGTTTTCTCCGACAGCAACTACAAACTACAGCTTCTTGATACTTGATACTTGGCTTTATTTAGGATTTACTAAGAAGCTGCGGCATGATTGTCCTCCATGAAACAGTTATCCACCAAATGGCATAGGAATGGAGGTTTCTTTGCTGAACAATTTTTTTCCGGCCCAAACATTTGGTGCGTGCACCAATTAAATTTCTGGTAATCTTTTATATATGGTTCAGGATCTAAATATGTGTTCTAATATATAGTGCTATTCTAATATTTCAGCAATCATCTACATCTTTGTCCGACTAAATCTAAAGCATACTTTGTTAATGATGTGTTGTCGTGATTATTATATTTGTTTATTTACTGCACAATTTTTAAATTCCTTTATAACCATGATCATATTATTCATTCAGAAGACAGTTAAGCTGTGCAGAACATTTGAATGTTGTCATGCACCACGGTGCCTTATAAATACTTGAAATCACTCAAACATGATGACCATATTTTGCATATGGAGAATTCTATCATTTCATTGTTTATATAACCAGTGGAACGTCATTATATAAAATTGAATACATGTGTTTTAATGTCAACATTGATATTACCTGACTTTTATCTTTTCAGATCCAAACAAAGAAGAAATAACACACATGTAAATATAATTCAACATGTTTAATTCAAATAATTTGGATGAATGGTGTCGCTGTGCAATACACCTTTCAAAGATATGTCAGTTAAACTATGGTGGCCATTATTATCGGTTCTAAAAAGCTGAGTATCAAGTAAAAATAACCTACAAAACTTAGATATTAGCATGCTGTTTTAAGGTCCGAATGCTATTTTTTAGAGTATTTTATATATGTACATATGAACGTGTCAAGTAAGTAACCATGTATATAAGTACTGGTTCCCTACAGTACCAGGCTATATTAAATATTAACTGTATTTTATGTTCTATTTCACATGTTCATCCGAACATAAAACATTTCTTTTCTTTACTGGGCTAAATAACAAAGACAAATATACTCTTGGGATGGCGAACTTACAAAAACAGTCGGCCAATATTTAATAAACACATATTATGTATTCAGACAGATAATTTCATGCACACCGGTAAATAATTTTGATTTGACAAATGTTTTGTCAAAAAGTCCTAAGAGTCCCGTTCACATGGAGGTTTATATCTCATAAATCTACAAAATATAAATACAGAATATAAGAAATTATAACAATAATGTTTCATTACAAAAAACGACTAAAAAAAATAATTAAACCCTGTATGTGCGAGTCACATTTATTTAATGAATACTACATAATTTTGCTATATCTATTTTTAAAAGTATATTTATAGCAAACTTGGCAGATGTTTTCTGTTCAGGTGTAAGTTCTCGAATGACTAAATTCCCGCCATGTTCCCGACCGGGTAGACTTTCTACCACGAGAAGCACGTGCGTATTCATACCCCTACAGTTATAATTATTTAGCCCTGTACCAAAAAGAAATGCATAGAGTGAGATTGTTTAGCAAACTTGTATTTGTAATATTTCTTTGTCAGGTTTCAAACCGACGTCGATGGAACATTGTTGCATTGAATCGCGTGTATGTTGGCTCAAGCAAGTGAACTCGGGTACGGTATCCATGTTTTTGTTTTATTTGGTCGAGGTGACTGATTGGCTTGTCATACTAAGCGAATCGGTGTTATATTGTTCCATAGCTCCGCAGGGATAATCAGTTCCACTGATGTCCACCTTCGTATTACTCATTGATCAAGGAATGTATAGATGATTTATTTCTACTACCGGTATGAGAAATGAAGCATTTCCGTAGTCATTTGCGACACTTTTTTCCCCGATACAGTTAACCAAGTCATTATAACGACAGTAAAATGTTCGAAGTAATGACTTCAACGCAACCACTGGAGACCCTTGATTCGATAGCTGTCTTATAGGTTTATACACTTACTGTTTTTTTATGAGGTAAATATCTTTTTTTTTTAATTTCCAAAACACTGGTATTCAGAGAGCTAAGCCGTACAATAGTCGTTTTGTAGTTCAGGTATTTAAAATAGATACTTTTAATGGCTTGCTCGTTCATATTTGTAGTCTTGCATTGTTTTATTACCTTATTCAACTGTAATTCTGATTTCACTAATAACACAATGTAAATTTGATCTTTTAATATGTACATGTACAGAAAGCTATTAATAATTGTACATATATTTTTAGTTTTATTTATGTACACAATGATATTTGTACATTTGATATATGATGTAAATCTTTACCCAAGATAAATTATAGTCAGACCTGTATTAAAGGGCACTTCTATATAACAAATCAATGTCTATAAAGGGCTGTCTCATTGTTCCCATTAGTGACTAATGTATATAATCATAACCTGCATATAAAGAGCAACTGCTCATAAAGGCCACAATTTTAGGTTCCCTTGTCATGAGTGGCATTTGTATACAGGTTTGACTATACTTCATACTTGCTACTAATTAGAATAGCACCTTTCTATCAAGACTGCAAACTATTATGAACTATATATATAACTATACATGATGTACCGGACAGTTCCGATGTTTTATGTTTTATCTGTCTCTTTAATAAATGTTAGAAATGGCAGCAGACGTGTTTTTGTTGTGTATTTAATATGTGATTGTTGCAGGGCACGCGTTTGTGTCCTGCTAGCTCGTAACATGGTGGAGAACTCAAAACCCGGCTTTAAGATGTAAGACATTTTATTTGAGAAGAACACAACTTTACTTACATTTAAGTTTGAATTTAATTTTGTGCATTCGTGGAGCAGTTTCCCGCGACAACGCACATGGAGGCTCGATGCAGACGATGGCGAATTTTTACTGCTTTTCATATTTGTTCCTATTTCAGTATTTGATTTTCATATTTGTTCCTATTTCAGTATTTGATTTTCATATTTGTTCCTATTTGATTTTGATATAACTGTTAAATAAAGCGAAGTGATTGCACTTCCTTTTTAATAAATATTGCGAAGACAGCAGTATGTTTATGATGTGCAGTTTTGTATGGTATATTGTAAAATATGGTGACTGCGCTTTTGGACCATTTTGTTTGTGTACACGTATCACATTGCATAAATTGGTTTTCATGTGGATGTGAATCAGCTTTGTTTTGGTAATGATTGCATTCCTAAGCAATTCGTTATCATGGCATAGACCTATTACTTGTGTATTGAATTCCAACTGGAACTGGATATGTTTTGGTAATGATTGCATTGCCAAACATCATTTCTTAGCTTAGTATTGGAAGTGACATTACCACCTGTTAATTTTCTCTTTCCTGGACACAACTGTTTGTAAATATTCATGTTTTTGTTTTATATGTAATTTTGATCCTCTTCCGTCCTGCACCACATCTCCAATTTTGCTATGCCATCTTTATAGGCTTGTTTGACAGTATTTGATATGGTGATGTAACAGTGGTGAAAGTGTATGATCATGCTGAAATGAAAGCCCGTGAGCTTTCTCATGTCATTATCCTTCATGTGTGATTGCGTGAGTGAATGTGAACGGATCTGTGAATGTAAGCGATAAATAACAGGGTAATCATATTTGAAATGTAAGGGTTATATTCCTAAATTCTGGTTGATGAAGTCCCGGGTAAAATAATATAATTGTCCGGAATCGCTTGGGCGTTCCGGACAGTTCCGATGTTTTATGTTTTATCTGTCTCTTTAATAAATGTTAGAAATGGCAGCAGACGTGTTTTTGTTGTGTATTTAATATGTGATTGTTGCAGGGCACGCGTTGTGTCCTACTAGCTCGTAACATACAGATGTACACAAATCATGCTTCACTCTTATTTTTTATTGAATATTTATATTTCTTTGTAAAAAAGCATTTCACAATGTTTCTGATATAATTAGCAAAGCAAATAACACGATACTAACTGATGTTTTTATCACCTTTGAAATATGTAATATACCCACTTTCCCAAGAACCGAAAGCTATTTTATTATCAGCAAACCATTATATGAATGGTAAATAAAGACGTGTATATTTCTATAATTACACTACTTCCGTTTTTCATTGAAATGTTACAATATGATTGGTTATGAAGTGGTCATATGATTATAAAAGAGACGTTTCATATCCCAATGAAACTCAAACACGAACTTGCACGTGCCTCCATGACGACGTCAGATGTAAACAATCAATGACGTAGTAATTTCCAACAGCAAATAATCTAATACAAATAAAATTCACAACGCAAACTTCAATTATATTAAATTTTGGTGTGATTTAAATATAATTATTAGAATTGAATGCATTCTTTTGAAGTTTCATTGGGGTATGAAAGCGTCAATCTAAGCACATTTTCAACATGAAGCGCTACCGCGCTTCATTGAAAATGTACTTCGGTCAACGCTTTCATACCCCAATGAAACTTCAAAAGAATGCATTCAATTCTTAAATTAAAGAAAGGTCGTTCACAATATTGTTCGACTTACTTTAATGTATGAATGCGAAATGTGTTTTGTTTCA
The DNA here is from genome assembly GCA_002080005.1 of Gigantidas platifrons. NCBI lineage: Eukaryota > Metazoa > Mollusca > Bivalvia > Mytilida > Modiolidae > Gigantidas > Gigantidas platifrons. The sequence goes on along the minus strand of MJUT01029721.1, from coordinate 4,599 downwards.
GCAATGCAAATGAATAAGATGTAGTCCATATAAAGTTTTATTAAATACATGTGGCGAAAAAAGATAAATACCAAAGAGGTAATCAGAAGTCGTTAAGATCCACAAAACATTAGACAGGACACAATAAACTGAGCAACATGAACCGTACAAAAATATGCACACTATTTCTTCATTTCATATTGTATTAGTATGTTAATTCCAACAAATTAACCAATGTAGTATGGTCTCTCACGAAGACCATTACTTTCTTTAAATCTTTGTGACTATTAAACATTAAATCTGATAGAAATATCAACTATGATTCGCTTATCTTAGTTAAAAGTAATACTTTACCTTCTTAGCTAGTCTTCAGTTAATTAATAACATTCACTGAACCTACTATTGTACTGTCCAGGTTTTATCTGGTTACTCATTTGTGTGATAGTTTATGGTCTCTTTAAGTGGATACAAATCTGTGCAGGTCTTTATCATTGTTAATTTTATATCTATGTTGACGGGGAGGTCTAATTATCAAGACGGGTGGTTATCTCATTAACCTGTTTAACTCCGTAACATTTATGAATCCATGGGCGAATTTTAAATGCAATAGTGACAATAATTTCTTTGATAGACCTCTATGAATATTTGTGTATCGAAGTGAAATTGAGGCTACGGGTTCGGAGGATGATAAATCCTATCGAGCAAAATAACTCTAACGACATACATGGTGTTGGTTATAAATCTTCACTTACAGAAATCGAACTAACAAATGTTGTTATTACATATTGTTTGCTAGATGGCAATCATATTGCCATAAAATCACGGTCATTGCTTTTTTCTTTTGCGTAAATCTTGATCGGATAAGAACAAGGGATCATTGATTTCCAATCAACTTAATAATTGATATTCTAGAGACCACCGAACGATAATTCCCGTACAGTTTGGATTCAATTAAGTTGTACGAGTTCTGAGGAAAGGCTGCTTTATATATTTTCCAATAGTTTTCCAATGTAGACTTTTTGCATTGTGGTGACATCATTCAGGGATTACCAGCCAACAGAAACATATGAATTGTACAAGCGATTATGCAATAATTCTTCAGATGGTTTGAATTAAAACAAGTTAACCGACATAGCAACACAACATTTTATGACAGAAACACTATCATACGACATCGTTCGGTGGATGTGCCATTACTGTCCGGGGTGCTTTTCTTTTAATTACAAATAAGACATACATGTCAAAGAAGGAAACATTAACTACATAACAGTCTGTTTGTTTAAGGATGGGTTTCGCCTTATAGCTACCGTAAACTACGTTTATAACCACTTGTTGGTTCTGAGTGAGTGAGCAATTATAGCTATATCATAGCGAGAACAAGTAACATTTCGATGAGAGGATGACGATGGTGGTGTCCGCTTTGCATTACACCCACAGGCTTGGTTATATAATTTTATTGTCTGCGTGGTTCATTATATGGCTAGTGATTATATGTTCCATTAGTTTGCAGCAGATGCATATGAGTGAGATTGGTCTATAGTTCTCAGCCTTATGACGGTCACCTTTTTTATAGAAAGGGCTGGCATTAGCTGATTGCCAGTCTGGTGGTACTTCTCCTGTTTCCAGTGATTTCCTAAATATTATGGTCAGGAATTATGCGTAGGAATATGAACAATGTTGTTTACTAAACTAATGTAAACAAATTTTATATCTTTATTATTTGTTATTCTTTCTAGGAAGATATCTTCTGTGTTGAAAGTATTAAAACAATCAGTAAAATTTTCACTTGTATGCTTCTTCATATGCTTTGGAATACTTGATAGGAATGAGTAGTAATGCATGAAATTTTTGGTTTTAACTTTTTGTCTAATCTGTTCAAAAGTATAAAAATCTTTTCTTTGATGGTCAATAAGATGAAATAAGTTTGACACACCCACATTTTCCCATTTGATATAAAAGGAGTAATTTTCAATGGGTACAAAATTTAATATATCAAGAGAAAGACATTCCTTCATATTTATTAAGGTATATGGTTTTGCCAAGTGCAGACTATTGAAGATATCTTTCCAGAAAGGGTTACTAATTTTGCTTGAAACTTCAATAAGTTTTTCTTTCTGAAAATAAAATGTTCTAACACCCCCATAATCTTTCAAATTAGTTAAAAAGAATATTTTGCCAGTCTCCATTTAAGTTAAAAAAAAAGTCGTTTTACCCAACTTACTTTTAAATAAGTAATAAAGGATTGTAAATGGATCATTTTCAACCCTCCATCTTGAATATCCCCAATTAGCGTATTACGTTTAATTTTTTCTGTTTTTCCATCCCAAATGAAATTGAAAAAAAGTTTATTTAATTCATTTAACATAGATTGTTTCAAATTTGGTAATAACGTAAATAAGTGTATCAGTTTTGGAAGAGCTAGTGTTTTAATCACAGTAACCTTTCCAAGTAATGTGAGTTTTCTATGTTGCCAACTTTTAATATTTTTGAAATATCTAAAAAAAAATTCCTAAAATTCAAATCTGGCATGGTATAGAGATCTAGAGAAAATTCAATTCCAAGAAGTTTAAAATTTGAATATAACCAGTCAAGATTAAAATCTGGACAAAGAATTAAATTGGAGTACCTTTTATTCCCCACCCATACAACCTTTGTTTTTGATGTATTCATTTTTAAACCAGAAACTTTATGGAATTTGTCAAAACAATGAAGGGTCTCTTTTAATGAAAGTTCACTTCCATCAAGCAAAAGGAAAGTGTCATCAGCATACTAACTTATCAATGGCTCTGTTTCATTTATAAGAACTCCTTTAATTTGTGGATTAGACTTGATGTTTAAAGAAAGTAACGCTACCCCTATTATAAATAAATAAGGAGAAAGGGGATCTCCTTGGCGACAACCTCATTCTAAGTTAAAGAAATTGGACATCTGACCATTATTAATAACACAACTTTTTGATTCTGCATATAACGTTTTAAACCATTTACAAATAGACGGACCAAAAATAAAACTCTTTAAAGCATTAATTAGGAATTCCCATTCAATGGAATCAAAAGCTTTTTCAAAATCCACCAGTAACAGTAGACCGTATAAATCATTTTCTTCTAAATAATGCATCAAGTCATAAAGAACTTGTGTATTCTCTCCCATGAATCCCTTTTGAGTATCGCTTAAAATAAATGATAAGACCTGTTTTAACCGATTTGCAAGTACTGCAGAAGCTATTTTTAAGTCAGTATTAAGCAAGCTGATTGGACGCCAGTTGCCCATGTACTTTCTGTCTTTACCTTCCTTAGTGATACATGTAATAACTCCTTGACTTTGAAACTGAGACAAATTACCCGATTCATACCCATATTTTAGTGAATGAAAAACAAAAGCACCAATATCTTTCCAACAAAATTTGAAAAAATCAACTGTAAAACCATCTGACCCTGGACTTTTTCCATTTTTCATCAATTTAAGCGCCTCTCCACATTCCTTAAATGTTAAATTACCCTCACAGGAGTCTCTTTGTTCATCTGTTAATCTTACATCGTGGTGAAAAAAGGAATCATCATTATCAAATAAAGATTTGCTTGAGTACAGATTTTTATAAAAACATTCTTGTTCAGAAAGAATTTTTGACTGGTCCGAAATATTATTTCCTTTGTGATCTATAAGTTCAGAAATAGTCTTGTTGATAAAGGATTTTTTTTTCTAATTTACAAAAATATTCAGTACATTTTTCCCCATTCTCGTGCCAGTTTGCCAGAGAACGGAGAAGTAAACCATCAATTATATGTTGTCTTTTAATTTCGAGTTCAGTTTTCTTTTGATTTAATAATATTTGTGTACAATCACGTGGTTGCTTCTTAGATGCTTTTATTTTGCTATTAGCGTCTGGCAATTCTAGGCTGGTGGCAATGTCATTGCATTAACAAATGTACATTTGTAATGTAGCCAGAACACTGGCAGCACTCCATTGTCTTGTGTGCCCTGCTGTTTAATTTATAAATTGGACACACAATCAGTGTTATCTTTTTGTGTGTAATCGTCTTGTTCACGCCATGATATAGCTTGTTTCGCATTAAACAAAACCCACCCTTATCAAACTTGCTACATATATAACTATACATGTACATGTATTTATTTTGCAAGACCCTTATCACAGAAACTACTTTTATTTTTTACCAAAACTAAAACCCTTTCTACATCTGCTACATGTACTCTCTGGAAAATGTTCAACCCTAACAACTACAACTACAAAGTACATGTATTTTGCACACAAAAATCAATCCTTTTTTAAAGTGCTACATGTACTTTCTAGGAAAAGTCAGATCATTATCACACCTACTTCATGTACATCACCACATACATTGGAGGGAAAATAAGACCCTCATCACATCTGTTACATGTATATTGTATGCAAAATAAGACTTATATTGGACCTGCTATATGATTATGAAAAATCCCCCTTGTCATACCTAATACATGTATATTTTAAGGAAAGTATTATGCCTGCTACATGTACTTTGTAGGAAAATAAGGGGGTTTCTACGATTTTTTAATTTGATTTTGGAAAACTTCCGACTTGTATTTTTGTTTTCCATTGTATTTTCATTGTTGCTACATGTACAT
>MJUT01029719.1:1633-15969 GCA_002080005.1 Gigantidas platifrons | reverse complement strand
ATTTTGGCGACGAAAAGTCAAGGAGCATACTAATTTACCCCCCTGGCCATCCAGTTACATGAAGTGCATAATGACATATTTTGATTTCTATCAAACAGACTAACTATATATTTTCTGACATAATCCTGCCAGCATACCGGTTTCCAGTTTATTTTAGCCTTGTTCTCACATCTCTACTTCTTCTTTGCAAATTTGATGGGACAGCAATTATTTTGCACGAAATACACAGAATAACGCCCCTCTTACTATGAAACACGTGAAATAATTATAAAAAAAAAACCCTCCAAACACGTTGCACGAAAATAACCGTTTACCACCCGCGCCAAATGTATGTGTGCCTGAAGTATTTAACTATACAGATTTCACAAAAGTTGCTATCTTGTCGAGCGATACAAAAAGCTTGGCATACATTGCATAGTGTTGGATTTCTTTTCCATTTTATTAAAATTGGGATAATTTCAAAATGCTTTTAAGGCCTGGCTGGCTCAGTGAGTTAGGTAGTTGGATTATCTAACAACTCATACAAGCCTATCACCAATACGACGTGGGTTCGTACCCGGCTTTGTAAATTACAAAAAAGGGTACACTCGACTCGCAGTCACATGTGATAAAGTTTACCAATTGCTTGCCCATGGTCGGTGGTTCTCTCCGGGTACTCCGGCTTCTTCCACCACTAAAACTCAAATCAATCAAATCAAATTTATGGCAATATGTTTTCTGTATGAATTTATGGCACTGTAGGTTAATGAATAATCTCACATTTGCCGTCACTAGGCGTTCGTTCGTTTACGTTTCACATTTTTAACTCAAGTTGTTCACATTTACCTTTGATAACTTCGATGAGATTAGATTATAGAATTGTTACATTACATTTCCAAACATGGTGGATGTGTGAGAAATGCTACTAAATTTAGATTTGGGGTAGGGTCGGGTTAACCAGTACAAACTATATTTTTTGCTTGACCCTAGATTTGGGTACGTTTTCTCCTGATTTATACTAATTTAAAGGGAATCCTGCCTCGGATGATGTAAATTTGCGTGATTATCCACAGGGACTCGAATTACTATTTCTGACAAATATGCGCTCTCGGGCAATGACAATCTCGTAGAAAATACCACTTGGTATTTTCTACGAGATTGCCATTGCCCGAGAGCGCATATTTGTCAGAAATAGTTAGTATTTTCTACGAGATTACCAATGCCCGAGAGCGCATATTTGTCAGAAATAGTAATCCGAGTCCCTGTGGATTATCTACACATATCTAGCATGAACAAGAATGACAGAAATGCTGTATATATGTATTTCCAAACTTTTTTATGAACTCAAATAGAGTATTTCGCAAGTTCAGAATGCCAAATTAATATTTTAATATGTCCATCTATCATGATAAAATTGAATTGGTTGATTATAAATTTACAAGGTATCGGGCAGTGTTTATTTTTATTTTGGAATGTACACGACTTTTGCCAAATGAAATATATAGCGTTAGTGTAAAATACATCTTCGATTACAAAGTAAAGTTTCTTAGATATACTCGAACATATAGCATAAACGGACGCGGACGTCGAGGTATGATTTCTTTTTAAATTCATTGAATGATCTCGTTTCGTTTCGTTTCGTTTCTTTTCTCAGTTTATATATTCTGTTTCGTTTCGTTTCTAAATTTACAGATTTTGTTTCGTTTCGTCGTATTTCATTTCGTTTCGTTGTGTTTCATTCGTTTCGCGGTGTTTTGTTTCTGTTCCGTTTCTCACTTTACAGGGACCCAAATCGAAGGGACCAATGGTTTTACTTCGAAATGAATAGGTACAAGTATTCCTGCTGTATATTAAATATTTTGACGAGAGATGCTCATTCTAGTTTACGATAGTGAAGAAGGAAGGGGGTGGGGTGCGTGCGGGGTTCTCATCCCGAATTCCTGTCAAAATGAAATGTTGTTTCCTGTATCCCAAATAACACCTCCATTCCTGATGACTTTTAATACGGGCATTTAGATACCAAAATTTTGAATTCAAGTAAAATAAAAGGCTTATCCAGACATCTTAAGAAAGGTCCTTCCATCCCATTTACATAACTGATAGGAACAAAGTATTGAAACTGGTTGACTAGCTGTGACCAAGTAAAGTTTGCTAAGACGTAAACTTTTAAACTTATTGAAACTGTCCACTACTGGTTAACTAACTGTGGCCAAGTCAAGCTTGGTTAAGACCTAAACTGTTAGACCTATTGAAACTCTCCAATACTTGTTAACTAGCTGTGGCCAAGTCAAGCTTGGTTAAGACAAAAACTTTTAAGCCAATTGAAACTGTCCACTGCTGGTTGAACAGCTGTGGCCAAGTCAAGTTTGGTTAAGACCTAAACTTTTAAACCTATTGAAACTGTCCACTACTGGTTATCTAGCTGTGACCAAATCAAGTTTGATTAAGACTTAAGCTTTTAAAAATAATTGAAACTGTCCACTACTGGTAAGCTAGCTGTGGCCAAGTCAAGTTTGGTTTAGACGTAAACTGTTAAACCTATTGAAACTGTCCACTACTGGTTAGCTAGCTGTGACCAAGTCAAGTTTCGTTAAGGCATAAACTATTAAACCTATTGAAACTGTCCACTACAGGTAAACTAGCTGTGGCTAAGACTAGTTTGGGTCAGAATCAGGGACGAATTATGACCCTAGGCTAAAGCCTATTCTAGCCGATAGAATGACCCTGCCCTGTTCAGAAAGTATTTTATGCTGATGTCAATAAAAAAAGATATTTTAAGGATATTCAAGCGTTACAAGCAAATTAAAAAAAAAAAGATTTTTCTCTTTTCTCTTTGCATATACATTTGTATATGTTTATATGACCTTACAAAAATATTATGCCATGTTGTTTTAAACATGCAATTATTGATGTTATAATTAACACAGAAAAAAATTGTCACATTACAGTATATTATGTCAAGGTAATACAATATTAATTTTAATAAGCAATACAAATATACATGTATTTGTATTTTGTGCATACGTGTATTTTAGTAAAAGTTTTCTGAGTTTCCCATGAACAATTGAAAATAGACAAAAAGATACACAAGTGTGTTATTCTTGAAGAAACAAGTTCACACTCATTAAATCATGTAAATGAAAAGGTGACACCGAGAATAAGATGAGCCTATCAATGGATGGTAATATTTGGTTTGACGATTTTTATGATTTCAGACTTCTGACGGTTTTAAATGTTTGATGTAGACTTTTGGACCACATTTTATGGGAAGTCTTTATACAACCGAAAACTGCTCAACTGCTAAACACCTGGGTTCACATCCAGAGTTTTGTTGGTTTCTGTGTTGAGCAACTGGGTTCATCCCCAGATTTTTTGTGGTTTCTGTGTTGAGCAACTGGGTTCATCCCCAGATTTTTGGTGGTTTCTGTGTTGAGCAACTGGGTTCTTCCACAAATTTATGGTTGTTTTCTGAGTTGAGCACCTGGGTTCACCCGCAGAGTTATGGTGGTTTCTGTGTTGAGCACCTGGGTTCACCCACAGTTTGCTGGTGGTTTCTGAGTTGAGCACCTGGGTTCACCCACAGATTGTTGGTGGTTTCTGTGTTGCTCATCTCTTTAGTTTTCTGTTGTATTTTTGTTTTGTTTGTCTTCGTTCTGTGTCTTGTGCTGACTGTTGCATGTGTCTATAGATTGTCCATTCTTGATTACCCCATCTGTTTTCTCTAACGTTTATCTAACATTGAGTTAACAGTATTTCAGCTATTTTCATGATGAGAACAAATTGAGGATTTACAAGCAATACATCATGCAGGTACATTGGTGACACTATATATATATCATAACCTTTTTTGTGTCCAATGGTCCATGTGTCTCTGGATTGTCCACTCTTCATTTACCCCTTTAGAGTCGGCTTTATCTAACATTTATGTTATGTTAATTGGTATGCATGTACATGTATATGAGATGCCATGATATAGCTGAAATATTGCTAAAGTTGGCATTAAATACCAATCAATCAATATATGGGTCTGTTATCATTTTCGTTATCATCAACCGCATCGGTGGCATAATGGTTAGCGTACTTGCCTCGGGTGCTGTAGATCGTGGGTTTGAGCCCCGGTCGGCTCACACCAAAGACTATAAAATTGATATCTATTGCTTCTCTGCTAAACACGCAGCATTAAGGAGAAAGAGCAAAGACTGGTTGACTCGAAATCAGAATAATGTGTCCGAGTGGAGCGACAAATCTACCCGCGAACTGTTGTTTAAATGTGCTAGCACTATACAAATCCAACTCAGCGTGTTGGTCTAGTACAAAGCGGACCTCAACATTATCTCATTGAAAATTAACTTGTTCTCGATCGCTGAATACATATTAGTTTAAATTTATTGTGATGGTTCTAGCCTGACCTTTTTCAAAACAAGTGGCCCAAAGAAGCTGAAAATGGTGTGTTTTGTATGTAGGGCGTTAATTTATCAACCAATTTTGATTTACCACTACTTTTTTCTTTCAGCAATCTTATCTTGATGCTTTCCGTGGACGGAAATTAAACTCACAGAAATGTTGTTAGGAACTGATTGCATACAGGTAGATGTTAATCACACATCTCCTACATCGATGGTGGGCCTTGGACCCGAACTAATATTTGTTCTGTAACTTGATCCTCCACCCCTTTTTTAGACGGTCAGAAGACTTGGGTTCAACAATTAAACTCATTGTTTAATATGATAATAAGCTTAGATGAAAAAAGGTAGAATAAATCTGCTTCATTGGTGTTAATGTCGTTAGTGCAACTTTTAAGTAGTAGGGGCAGTCATGGTCATGATCATATAGGAGTTGGATTTATAGCTACCTATGCAATCAGTGCCTAACACCACTAATGTTGAGAGTTCGAATCCCAACTGCAACAAAAATGTTAAGTTTTGCCCTTATAATTAATTTAAACTATATACTGATTACCAGCGGTGATAATCAGTGTGACCCTTGTCCTTTGGACAGCACAATTGGTCAGCACATTTTCTCTGAACAAAGTTTTTTTTATTTGCTTCACAGTTTCCGATGATCAATAAAAACACTTTATATAATTCAAATAAAAGAAGAAGAAAAAAATCATGAAAATTTATCTTTAACCACGGGACAATTTGGTATGGCCTATTTCAGGGTCTGGTCTACAGTGTGGGGGGGGGAAATTTTAGGAGTGGACGGGACTGTGGAGGGGCATATTTAAAAAAAAGAAAAAAAGACACCTTGGTTTCAAAGTGTACCCTTATACTCTTGATGTTATATAAATTCTTAGCGTGTTTTACCAAAAAATTATCTATTACGCCAAAATGCATCGACAAACGCTCGAAAAACTGACTTGATTGAAAGGTAAATATTACATAGAAAACCCAAGCATGCGATTTATGGTCGTTTCTTTTCAATATTATTGTATTTGCTGAATGTCCATCTTTATGAAAAATGTACAAAAAATGCATTCCTTATTTGTCTGGTATATTTTCAAAACTGTGCAGCAATAACAAAAACTCACTATGGTTTCAAAGCATACCCGTGTCCAAATATCCTTATAACCTTGGTTAACTTGACAATATAGGCTTCCATACTAAAGTAAAAAAGTTTTTCTCTTAAATTAAAATAGCTTTGTCCCCTCCCCCCCCCTTTACTTTTCAAAGTGGGGAGGGCAATAACTCCCAGCTCTTTTGCCCATGAAGTGGTATTAGTGAAATTCGAACTCCAGACTCATATGGAGCATCTGAGTTCATGTCGATCCTGATTTTTAGTTGTTTGTGTTGCTCAATCTTCAGTTATCTGGGTATTTGTAATTTTTTGTCAGCCATTAAATAGCCTCGTGTTATGGATTTTCGACGTATTATCGATTTTCCGATCTGGCGATTGACAGTGTTAACCCTTAATTCATATGACGATTGGAATTATCAAAGAATGGCTAGTTAAATATTTCTTTGTACATAAGATTGTTTGAAAAGCCATTTTTGAATTTTAATATACTCTCGATTATCTGGCAACGTCTGCTGTCAGTTAAAATGGCGTCATATGTTTTCGTATAAAGTAAAAAAACAGGGCCGATATAAGGGATGTAAACGAAATTAAAATCCGGAAATGGCTGGTTTTAATATTGTATGGTTCTGGCCATCTATAAATCATACTACATCTAAATAAAATAACAGAATGTTTGAAAATGACAACTTTCAAAATTGTGTTCACTTGTGTTGTTTTTTCAGTGCTGAAACCAAAATGCACTGCTGTTGACGTGCATTTTATATAAGAAACCGGCACATTTCAGTCAGCTCTTTTGTTTACAAGTACGATGAGTGACACCATGACAATCATATGACAGGTAGAGCGGATGTCTGAGATGCAGACGACATAGTTCAATTTTATATAGCCCTTCCGGATTTTTTTTCAGCTACTTTATAAATGAAGTAATTTTTTGGCATTACAAAAAGTATGGTTCAATAGGTAGGTTCACTATTTTTGGTACTTACATCTTTAAAAGCAATCTTAAACATGTTTGATAGATGTCACGTTGTAGTCATGTTTACTATCTAGAAATAGAAAACGGAAGACAGGTAAAAAAAATAACACGTGCGCTGTGTAAATCAAAATAAAATGGATGAGACGAAAACATATGACAGACGAAAACATATACCGTGACGATATTTGTCTTTTTGTCATGTTATACCTGCATATTTACATCATATTAATGTATTGTTATTGAAGAAATATATTTACCCTTTAAGACTATTTAAGCGGAGGGGTCAGTAGCTCGAAAAAGCAAAAAGGTTTCATGAATCACGAAAACACTAACAACTTTTTAATGAATATTATTACCTGTCAATAAATACACAATTTAAACATTTAGCTATTCTATGGTGGAGATTAAAATACATGTACATCTGTAGTTAATATTTCTTAAATACAGTCCTTTGTACAAAAACGTTTTTGAAGTACATGTTTGAGTGTTTTATTTATCTGTATGTGTATTTTGTGTAACATTACAATCATTATGGCTTCTATAGTACAAGGTAGTACATTTCAATAAAGTTGAAAAGATGTCAGTTCAAAGCTGACTGGAAGCTAATCTATGAGCTTTTTAATGTGTGCTTGCTCATATTGACTACATTAACTAACTTCAACTAAGCAACTTGGGAACAAGTCCCTAGCTTAATGAAGGTTTTGAAGGACTGTTCCTTTTTCAGTATGATTTTTATATGACCACATAAATTTGGTTGTGATGGTATTATGTTATGGGTTTGTCGTCATCAGTCTGTAGACCAAATGGTTTCCTATCTCATCGGTAGTGTAATGGTTAGTATGCTCGCCTTGAGTGTGGTAGATCTATGGGTTCGAGCCCCAGTCTGGTCAAACCAACGACTATAAAATTGGTGTTTGTTGCTTCTCTGCTAAGCATGCAACATTAAGGAGTAACAACAAAGACAGGTCGGCTAGGAATCAGTCATTGATGTGCCCGAATGGATCCACATGTCTTCCCACAGACTGTTGTTTTCTTTATCAGACACCAACCAGTTTATTTATGAAAAGATGGGGGTGGATCAGGATTATTTATATCAGTAGAGTATCCAATTTTTTTCACACATCAGGGAGATCAAAAATATTGTTTATACATACATGAGGTAAAGGATACATGCATATGAGACCTAAGCAAATAATTGTGTGCTTAGAGTTTCTGGTAACCCTGTGAAAAATGTTAGGTAGGGTGACGAGGATTTTTTTAATATTTTTTAATTTTTTTGCACAGGATATATTGGGCATGCAAATGTTCCAAATTTGACTGTGTTTGTTGAGAAAAACTAATAAAATAGCTAGGATAGGCACTAAATGTTAAGTAGGGTCGAGTTGGCCTCAACAGAGGGCTGTGGGATATGTCACCAACAGACAACGTAATACATCTAGTGGTGGTGACATGCTACAACATCTTAAATGGCGCAGCCTCCAAGTTTGGTGTAGAGATGCACGCCTTGTCGTGATGTATAAAATCTCCCATGACAAGGTGGCAGTCAGTAAAAGTGACAGACTTTCACCACCCCTGAGACACTCCAGAAATATGCACGCTCAGTCATATCAGGTCCCACTAAGGACACAACAGAGAAAGGCATCAGTTTTCCCTCGCACCATTGTAGACTGGAACCGCCTACCTCAGACAGCAGTGCTGAGTCACTAAGCCGAGTCATTCATGGCTGTCATTACCACATCTTATTTTGTAATTCACTCCCATGTTTTGCACATATTTTTACACTTATTTTCTCATTGTTACTTTTTTCTGTTTTTTTTCTTCCTTTTTCGCAACGCAATTCTCTTGATATAATCTTCAAACTGTTGAAGTAGGTCAATAATTGGTAGAAGTAGAAGTAGTAGAAACAAACAATATTTTTAGCACTTAGGTGTATTCAGGTCTACTTTAAAAAATGTGGACATAGTGGAAAATAAAATATTTTTATTCTAAAAAAAACCTCCCTCAGTAGTAAAATGGTTAGTGCTTTATGCCTTATTAAATATATTGAACACTCTGCTTAGAGGTGTCATTCTTTTCATATTGATTTAAATATGCATAAATTTCCCAAATATTCTGACTATCTTAAACAAACAAAGGTTTGTTTTTTTGTGGCGGGGGATGTTATATCCTAGATTGACATGGTCAGAGTGTCTGGGCAATTCTACAAGAGTTGTCTATCTTTGTGTATATATTGATTCCTTATGCGTAAATCCGGAAACCCAGGTTTCCGTTTTCAGGTTTGTAATGTTGTGTTCTGTCTCTTTTTCGATTGTAAAACCTGTAGGAAGCAGTAAATTTGGTACCAAACACATGCGTTTTTCTATTTTCAACATTTAAGTGACAAGGACAGTTCCCCGTCTCGTTACATGTAACTCCGGTAGTGAAAACAAAGAAACTCTGCAGCCATTGTAGTAGAAATAGAACGCCTTACTCGACGCCTGCTATATCAACTTCATATAGCCCGTTATAAAATGATCTGTTGTTAGACGAAGAGCTAGTGTGAATAGACTATATTTTTAATGGTTAACACCAAAGATCCGTAACCAAGACTTTACAAAGAACACCGGCCGTTTTACCTTTTAAACTGTGGAAGATTCTTTTTAGACAACTTTTTAACTGTATTAATAAAGAATTGTATACGTATTTTGTGTACTATGATAAATTGATCTTACCTTTTAGCTGATGAGACGATAACTTTTAGAATTAGTAGTGAAATGCATATATCTAGATCTAAACTAGTCAATTAGATGCGAATCTAATTTTAAAGAACTTTTTAATGGGCGACACGGTTGGGGGAAACAAACGTGAAACATAACGGAAACAAAAGTGAAACATAGCAAAGTGGTATAATATACATGTACGTTAAAGACCAATTTTAGACTATCTTGATCATGTAAATAACTTTTAGCCGCAATTTAAGGAGTCGTAAATTCTTAACTGTATATAGAAGGATTGTATGCAAATTGTGTGTGGGTAGGACTTCACTGTATATATGTGCACAACTAAATTCGAGTGGTGGAGGGAATACGCGCACTGTCAATACACAAATCACCTGTTCTACATACTGGCGTATGGTTCCTCTACAGAGGGGGTTAAAGATGCAGAGAAGAAGAAGAAGTTAATAGGTGGCATATGTGTTCTATCAGTTATTAATTTCGGAACTTCTCGACTAGTATCAATAACGTAACTTATGTAAACTACGATATCAATTTATATATATTTGTGTAAAATGCACCAATATTGCTGTGTTAAACAAGTGAACGATATACTATTCAGAAGACTGACCCTGTGACGAGAGGTCCGTGGAAGCCAGTGAAATAAAACGTGGTTTGCTCGGCACATTTCAAGGACATCGAGTGTCTGGATTATTGTTAGATGTCTTCCAGCGTAGATTGCATATATGGTGTATATTATTTTTACTTAAGGCACAGGCTACGAATACGACGGAAACGTATTCGTAGACTGGGTTCTACAAGTACGACGGGCGGAAGTTGTGACTAAATGATCAACCGGTTTCCGGACATGGACACCTATTTTACGGAAATTAATCACGTATTGCTAGCATCTAGAGGCTACGAATACGACGGATTTTTGTTTTCTTAAATATGTTGTTTTTAGACATTTATTACAGTGATACTATAAAGTTTAAAGAAAAAAAATATACATAGATATTTTTAATTTAAGAATTATCATATATGATTTAAAATTTCAAGTAAGTCAATCGGTAAATACAATGTATTAAATTAATAATGTTTAAAGTTATTTTAAGCAATTTTGGCAACACCAGTAGGTTTTTTTTTGGCGCAAAACGTAGTCCAATACATCTTAGATGGTACCAGTTGAGACAGACATCGTACGCAACACAATCTTCAGAATGCAGTTCAGTTTGGCACACGCAACAGTCATAAACCGCGTTTTCGTTTTTAGTACTAATGTTGTCTTTAAGGTGATTTCATGCCTCCTTTGAAAAGTACTTTTTAATGCGAGTCAAATTAACGTTTTCATTAAGGACTTTAATCGAAACATCCACTATGTTCAATAAGTTAAAGACCAATTTTAGACTATCTTGATCATGTAAAGAACTTTTAGCCGCAATTTAAGGAGTCATAAATGCTTAACTATATATGGAAGGATTTTATGCGAATTGTGTGTGGGTAGGACTTCACTGGATATATGTGCATAACTAAATTCGAGTGGTGGAGGGAATATGCTCACTGACAATAAACGGATCACCTGTTCTACATACTGACGTATGGTTCCTCTACAGAGGGGATTAATCGATTTATATATATTCGTGTAAAATGCCACTATATTGCTGTGTTTAACAAGTGAAGGATATATTATTCAGAAGACTGACCATGTGACGTGAGGTCCGTGGAGGTCAGGGAAATATGACGTGGTTTGCTCGGCACATTTCAAGGACATCGAGTGTTGGGATTATTGTTGGATGTCTTCCAGTGTTGATTGAATACAAAGTTTATATTACTTTTACTTAAGGCACAGGCTACGAATACGACGGAAACGTATTCGTAGCCTGGGTTCTACAAGTACGACGGGCGGAAGTTGTGATTAAATGATCAACCGGTTTCCGGACATGGACACCTATTTTACGGAAATTAAGCACGTATTGCTAGCATCGAGAGATTACGAATACGACGGATTTCTCGATTTTCTTAATTCTATTGTTTTTATTTCATGAAATGACAATTTATGAATTTTTTATATAATTTTCTGTCTGTAGTTTATTTTTATTCCAATAAAATCTGATGCATTGAAAAACTAGTCTTACAATACACGATTAAGCTCAAAGATTTTACTTGTATGAGTACTTCTCATAGTAGCGTTGTGGATAGTGTCTGATGAAGGAAGACATACGGTCACGGAAATGATCAAAATCTTTAAACGATGTAATGAAAACTGGTAAAACATACGTTATATAATATAAGAAAAAGACTTTGGTGAACGTAATATTCTGTCTGAACATATACCAGGTGTCCCCCTGCTGATCTGTCTATTCCATGTTTTAAAGGCATTTAGGCGCGAGGTTACTACTGAAAAACTCGGTATACCTCGGAAGAAGTATTGTCAGTTGATGCATTATTGAACATAGTGGATGTTTCGATTAAAGTCCTTAATGAAAACGTTAATTTGACTCGCATTAAAAAGTACTTTTCAAAGGAGGCATGGAATCACCTTAAAGACAACATTAGTACTAAAAACGAAAACTCGGTTTATGACTGTTATGTTGCGAGTGCTAAACTGAACTGCATTCTGAAGATTGTGTTGCGTACGATGTCTGTCTCAACTGGTACCATCTAAGACGTATTGGACTACGTTTTGCGCCAAAAAAAAAAAACTACTGGTGTTGCCAAAATTGGTTAAAATAACTTTAAGCATTATTAATTTAATACATTGTTTTACCGATTGTCTTACTTGAAATTTTAAATCATATATGATAATTCTTAAATTAAAAATATCTATGTATATTTTTATTTTTCCTTAAACTTTATAGTATCACTGTAATAAATGTCTAAACACAACATATTTAAGAAAACAAAAATCAGTCGTATTCGTAGCCTCTAGATGCTAGCAATACGTGATTAATTTCCGTAAAATAGGTGTCCATGTCCGGAAACCAGTTGATCATTTAGTCACAACTTCCGCCCGTCGTACTTGCAGAACCCAGGCTACGAATAAGTTTCCGTCGTATTCGTAGCCTGTGCCTTAAGTAAAAGTAATATACACGTTATATTCAATCTACGCTGGAAGACATCTAACAATAATCCAGACACTCGATGTCCTTGAAATGTGCCGAGCAAACCACGTTTTATATCACTGGTTTCCACGGACCTCTCGTCACAGGGTCAGTCTTCTGAATAATATATCCTTCACTTGTTAAACACAGCAATATTGCGGCATTTTACACGAATATATATAAATCGATATCGTAGTTTACATTAGTTACGTTATTGATACTAGCCGTGAAGTTCCGAAATTAATAACTGATAGAACACATATGCCACCTATTAACTTCGTCTTCTTCTTCTCTGTATCTTTAACCCCCTCTGTAGAGGAACCATACGTCAGTATGTAGAACAGGTGATCCGTTTATTGTCAGTGCGCATATTCCCTCCACCACTCGAATTTAGTTATGCACATATATACAGTGAAGTCCTACCCACACACAATTCGCATACAATCCTTCTATATATACAGTTAAGAATTTACGACTCCTTACATTTCGGCTAAAAGTTATTTACATGATCAAGATAGTCTAAGATTGGTCTTTAACGTACATGTATATCATATCACTTTGATATGCTTCACGTTTTTTCCCCCAACCGTGTCGCCCATTAAAAAGTTCTTTAAAATTAGATTCGCATCTAATTGACTAGTTTAGATCTAAGAATATGCATATCACTACTAATTCTAAAAGTTATCGTCTCATCAGCTAAAAGCTAAGATCAATTTATCATAGTACACACAATACGTATAAAATCCTTTATTAATACAGTTAAAAAGTTGTCTAAAAAGAATCTTCTATAGTTTAAAAGGTAAAACGGCCGGTGTTCTTTGTAAAGTCTTGGTTACAGATCTTTGGTGTTAACAATTAAAAATATAGTCTATTCACACTAGCTCTTCGTCTAACAACATATCATTTTATAACGGCTATATGAAGTTGATATAGCAGGCGTCGAGTAAGGCGTTCTATTTCTACTACACTGGCTGGAGAGTTTCTTTGTTTTCACTACCGGAGTTACATGTAACGAGGCGGGGAACTGTCCTCGTCACTTAAATGTTGAAAATAGAAAAACTCATGTGTTTGGTACCAAATGTACTGCTTCCTACAGGTTTTACAATCGAAAAAGAGACAGAACATAAAATTACAAAACTGAAAATGGAAACCCTGGTTTCCGGATTTACGCATAAGAAATCAATATATACACAAAGATAGACAACTCTTGTAGAATTGCCCAAACACTCTGACCATGCCAATCTAGGATATAACATACATCCAAGATATGTTGTAGTTTTTCGTTGGCTGATAGTTCATGGAATTCAATTCCTAATGTGTTGAAAGTTATAATTAGCTCCTGAAGTATGGTATTTCTCACCTTGCTGAGGCTTTTACAATTTAGAATAAAGTGTTCTATATTTTCTTCTTCCTTTGCACATAATAAACATTTTGGATCGATCTCGTTTTTGTACATTCTGATCCTTTTGTTCTGTAGAATGTATGTGCCTGTAAGCAGCTTTAATTTTATTGGTAATCTCGCTGCATCTATGGCTGAGTGGCAATTGACTTTGAACAAGGGCGGTTAGGAAATTAAGTCCTTTATATAATGGTAGTAGTTGTATTGTTGAGCCACTCCAATGATTGTATACCGTTTTCTTGACAATAGAAGTTCATATGGTCTTCTTAACTGGGTTATCCAGGTACAAGCTAGCCTCGGTTAGGTCATACATCCGTAGCATGTGCTTGATAGCAATGAACCAACTAGCGCTCTCGTTGTTTTTTATCAGTAGTTGGCGTCTAGCTACCGATTTTTCTACTCTGCTTTCTAGCTGGTTGCAAATGTTGCTAAATAGGCCTAATGCTTTAATATGCAGTTGAGCTTCAATTTGTAGTATTCCTGTTAAGATGTTCACTGTTATGTCAGCCACGCAGGTCGGTAATGATAGTGTTTGCTTCAGGAATTCTGGAAATTTTCAAGAAGTAATAGGGAGATTGTTGGTAGTATAAGTTCTAATCCACAGAGGAGTACCGGGGATATGTATATTTTGTATAAATGTACTATTGTCTCTACATCAAGACCATTATGGC
>MJUT01029718.1:0-22860 GCA_002080005.1 Gigantidas platifrons | reverse complement strand
CACCATAGTGTTCACATTACACCAAACAACATCAACAAATCAGTACGGTCTTATTATTATATAATCTATCAAAAAAAATATTTGACATTAATGAGGGGAAGAAAAAAACAAGAACAAACAAGAACCAAAAAAAAAAAAAAAAACTATAAACAAACAGAAACAAAAAACAATAAACAAAAACAAAAAGCAAAAAAACAAAAAAACAAAAAAAACAAAAAGCAAAAACAAATAACAAAAAAAACAAACAAACAAACAACAAAGAAAAAACAAACAAAAACGAACAGAAAAATCCCAAAGCAAACAACAACCTGTGTTGCACTTCCTCAATACCTACCAAACTTGAAAAATTTGTTATTATTAGTCAATATCTTACACTATTTTTTAGTACTGTATGTAAATACATGTAATCATAGGTTATAGGTATATTACAGCTTCGATCGTGAAACATTTCAACAAAGGAACGAATAACAAACAATGGTGGTTTCTGTTTGATTCATGATCACAGAGCAGTTTTTTTTAACATAATTGATATTATCGTTGAATAATTGTTTAATGGTTAGAGATAGTAAATATTTACATTGGAAAATTTTCAGAGAAAATTTTTTCGAAGTATTTATTAACCTACTGATATTTATTCACATTGAAATGTTTAAAGCATAGTTGACAGAGATGACAAGAAAAAAATGTTATATGTGGGCATGTACTTGAATTGAAATTACAGAGGATATTGGTAAAATACTCATAAAAGTGATATAAATTAAAAATTCAATGGACAGTGCTAACACTTCAGTAATATCAAGACGACATATACTACTGGTTTATGTTGATAAATGATACATTTGTGTCTTTTAATTCTAAAAATAATGAAAATAAATAAAAAGAAAAAAAGAAAAAACATCAAAAGAGAAAAAACAAACAGAAAACAGGTAAAACGAAAAAAATAAAAATAAAACGAAACAAACAAATATAAGTGTGGAATAGTTTTTAATATGGTCAAAGCAAATGTTCATCTATGTGGTAATCAAATTCTACATTTCTTGTATGTGTTCAAAGAAGGGTTTTCTGTTTTAACATATGTTTTCTAAAATTGAAAATCATGACATCAACAACAAAAATCAAATTCCAATGCAAAAAGTCATCAAATGGTTCCTAGTAATGTCACTTGGTGGAATTAACTAAGGTTCTTACCCTCAGACTGAGTTTGTCTATCTTGTTTAGGCCCTTTGGTTTTATTCTCAGACTGAGTTTGTCTATCCTGTTTAGGCCATTTGGTTTTATTGCTCTCAACAACTAAATTATTTGGCTTCCCAATCTTTCGAATTTGAGCGTACCTGATGACGATTGTTCCAGAAAAGCGTCGTGAGCACTAAATTAGATATCTACGTATTTATTATACATGTAATACATAATTGTCATTATCTTATACCTCTACTATGGTGGTTTTTTTTTCTAATTATCTATCTTATACAAATATTCTATTTATATTTCTTCAATACGTTTTATTTCTGTCATTTCATTTTTAATTAAAGGGCTCGGGTGGCTCAATGAGTTGGATTACCTAACAACTCATACAAGCCTATCACCAATACGGCGTGGGTTCGCGCCCGACTTTGTAAATGACAAAAAGGTTGCACTCGACTCGCAGCCGCAAGTTATAAAGTTTGCCAGTTGCTTGCCCATGGTCGATGGTTCTCTTCGGGTACTCCGGCTTCTTCCACTACTAAAACTGGTCGCCATGATATAGCTGAAATATTGCTGAAAATGGCGTTAAACACAACAAACAAACAAATAAATAAATAAATCTATGATTTTTAATTGATAAAGACAAATTACCACAAGAGTCACGAACATAGTTCGAAGTGTTTTCCACTATTATAACTGTCATAGCACTATGTAGGGGGTTCGTGTTGCTCAATCTTTAGTTTTCTGTGTAGTGTTTTGTAGATCTTTATTTGTACTCTATCTGTTGACTACTTATTGTCTGTACTTCTATTAACATCTTTTTAACATTTATATCATACACAATTATATTGTTGTTACAGGTATCGATTTTACCTGTTTATACGATTTTAGAACTGATCCGACTGTGTTATATTTTTTATTTTCATTTAGTTTTATTTTATTCATATGTCAGGATTTACCAGTAGGAATATGTATGACAATTGTCATGAAACGAAATATTGTCCAGTTTCTCTGGATTGTCCATTTTTGATTGCCCCTTCGGTATTCTCTAACCTTTATTTCATTTACAAGTATCATACCTGCTTTTATGAAAAAAAAATAATGTGCATAAGTTTAAATTATTGTTAAATACAATGTAATATATAAATATAAGCATAAGCATTTTCTATTAATATACTATCAGTTGCAATGTTTTAAAGTAATATTACACCACAATTTCATAACATTTTTGGATTAAATATTTTTACTTAATATGCCACTTTATTAAAAAAAAAAAAATTACATAACATTAAAAATCCGCTCAAAAGCAGAATTTATGAGCAAATCGTAAAAATTTGACAGCAGATAATTACTGTTGTTAACAACAGTAATGCAAATGATGTGCGCATGACCCAAGATTTGAACTCTTTCGGGAAGATTGTTTTACGGATGTGTTCGATTTGTGCTTAAATTATCTCCCTTTTGGAAACCTGGCTGTCAAAAGTAGCCATTTAATTTTATGTTGATATGTTTATTTGTGATATATTTATCGTATTTAAACATTGACAAACTTCTGCAAATAAAATTTGATAAGAAATTTGCAGAATTAAAATAATAACAATTAATTGAAACGCAAATCGAACACACTCGTTTATCTTTTCTTGATCGGCAATCATCTGACCAAAACTTTTCTTCACGAGGTATAATGATCGGCAATCATCAGAACAAAACAACCGAAAGTTAATCAGTCTCCACAACAAAGGCGAGGAAGGTAAACATGCACACGGATTTGCAGATTTCTAGTTGTTGTGAACATATTTCGACTTGAAACATGCATGAGTAGCTTAGTTAAGGTACCGCTGTATTCCAAATGGAATTTTCAGGGGCATTTTTTTTTCATCCCAAACTGGTGTAATATTACTTTAAATAGCTACATGTATAATGAGATAGACAAAGTTTTTACTGTTCACCGATCATCAGCTTTCTTGCGCGCTTCAAGGATCATGGTGCAACCATTGTCACAGATTCTAGTTTGAAGTTTGTCTACTTTGCGAATTCTATATGCGATGTGAGCCAATTCATGTTACTGTTTTTTTTCATGACAGGTGATAAATCAATCCGAAAAGAAGTAACCCCATCTACAAAATAGAAAGAAGCTGCTAAATAAACGTTAAAGAATACCAAAGGACAATCAAAGATGATAGTTTGTCAGTGACTTGCGACAGGTCGGTGGTTTTATCCGGATAGTCCGGTTTTCTCCACCAGTAAAACTTACCTTCACGATATAACTGATATATTGTTGAAAGTGAAGTTAATCGCAATAACCCTAATCCCTTATTTCATAAAATCAAAATTGTGTCGCTTGTAGAGTGTCTGAAAAACACCAGCAACATCTACGCAGTCGATTAGAATATGGTTCAGTGAATAATTGGTCGTTCTTCATTATTTAGTAAACAACTACGAGTACATCTACATTTGTACCATGACCTATACTATACCACATCTGGTCAAAACAACCAGTTCCTTGTGATTTTGGCCGGCAGAACAAACAGTCTTGCCAACAAAGGAATGCATTTCGTGATATTTGTTATGAATTTGTAGATCCGAACCTTGCCTCCAGCATTTCAAAATATATTTTGCTAGAGTATTGCGTGAAATGTGTTATTAATTTGTAGATCCGAACTTTGCCCCAAGCATTTCAAAATATATTTCGCTATGAAAGGTTTAAAATCAGTAAATGGATATTTCAATGTGTCCTTGGCTTCCTCCTCAACCACAGTGTTGCCATGGATACCTATATGTTTAAGGATTCATGTGAATATGATATGTTTATCAATACCAAAAAGATTTTTATAAATTTCAATCATTTTTTTTTACGGAAAAGGTTTTGGGTTTTGCAACTCTCAATTGCCAACAGACAAGAAAGAAAATCCGAACACATCATGAATTTATTTTTATCAGAAGAGACAATGAACTTCAAAGCAACAAGTATAGTATTAGCTTTTGTACTGATGATCGAACTGGCAAATTGCACTCCAAGTTGTCGGAATACAGCTGCTGATGATATTATATCACCATTATTTGAACCATCAGTATAAATTAGATCTTGATGGTTGGTCTAGTTTCATCAAAATGAAAGTTCAACATTAAAGTTAAGTTTTGAATTTAACCATAGACGATTTAAAAAGTCGTTAACATGATTTGAAGTATTCGAGACGTTCTTAACGCTCAGAGCGATTGTCGTAATCCTTGATGATGAATCCGTAAATAATACGTCCGTAATCTCATTTTGATCGAATCAGCGATCTATCTAAAGTTACTGGACATAATTGTTAAAATATGAAGTGTCTGAAGACACTTAATTTTAAGCATTTTAATAAGAGGTAGAGAGGAAAGCCTTTTATAAAAAAATATGACCTCAACATTTAGCTTCTACGTTTATACGGAATTAAACAATAGGGGATAAGGGTTAGGGTTGTGGTGTTTGACGCCACTTTCAACAATTTGTCAGCTATATGATGGCGGTCATTTTTATTGGTGGAGGAAATGCAGTACCCGGAAAAAACCACCGATCTCTCGCAAGTCACTGACGACAAATTTTATCACATAATGTTGTATCGAGTACACCTCACCATGAACGGGACTCGAACTCACAGCTTTAGTGGTGATAGGAACAATATTAACTCCGGATGCCCTGATATATAGTAAAAGAGCATTCCAACAGTTTTTGAGCTAGAGAACTCTGCATTTCCCATTTTTAAACAAACGTGAACAACTTGGGATCTATTGATTCGTCGTTGTATAAAACCAATGATATTCGGTGTAATAGTAACAATAATGATGACGTCATCCGGTAAATCTTGTCTTTCTTTTCTGGTTAGAAATTTCTCTCTCCTAAAGTGTAGACAAATATGATTGATTGATTGATTGATTGATGTTTAACGTCCAGCGAGCAATTTTTCAGTTATATTCAGGACGAGAATAATTTACACGCCACGGGACTCGAAACAAGGAAATGTGATGGGTAGGGACGGATAATTTTGCCAGTGCAACAGGTCTCTTATGTACCACTCATCATGAGCATAATGCTCTCGGTCACATTTCTATACCCCGGGGTTCCCGCGGGGTTGTAGACAAATATGATCTGATGTAGATTATACATTTGTATATTAGCGCCGCCCACAATATTATTACATACATAGATAATACTGAAGCTCAGTAGTCAGTGTTTCGGTTCTGACTTGAATTTATTATATGTAAGACTCAGATCGACGTCCAGCCTCTAATCGACGTCCAATCCTCAAATTCATGTCCAATTTGTACGTCACAGACATCTGTACCTCAGATCTATAATCGGCTAATCTCATTTAAGTTTGGCATTTGTTGAAAAAAAATTAGAAAAAATTAATATATAGATATTGCTCTCAGTAGTTATTTTGTCAGTTCCATAAATCCCATAGTTTGTGCATGTAAAGTATTTCTATCAAATCTAAAATACTTTTAAAGTTATGTTCATGCCAAGTAAGGGTATTTTTATGGTATTTTTGTATAGGAATACCTCCATAACGAAACAATGATTTGAATAAAGGCTTGAAATATTATGAGTTACAGGAGTTTCAGCTGGAAAATGGTAGAGACAAGTAAATTATGAGATCAGAATGCAAAAAAGTATCAGATATTCCTGGAAGTCCTTCATGTTATAACTATAGGAGAAAAATATTTCAACATTAATATCCATTAGAAAAAAAACGATTGCTACTACTTTGATAAAAATTCTGCAATGACCATTCCACGTTATCAGTCTTATTCTCTACTTAAAGTATGAACAATGCTTTTCAATGAAAGTAACTTTTCAGTTGTGTAGATTGTGTCTTTCGATGTCAGATAAGAATTTTTCAAGATCACCGTTTCGTTACGGAGGAATCATTAAAATGATCAGACAATACATTTGATGAAAACAATCTTATTTTGAACAAACAACAACTGAAAACAGTATAAAACATTTAAAAAAAACTTTAAAGATTCAAGTTGTGATATTTCTGGTCAAATCTATACACATTTCAAAACGTTACGGAGGAATCAATATCACTACAGAGATCTTTCAAACTTCTCTAATGTGTCCTGAGGCAAAGAAAATGACCTCCCTGTTTTCCCCATGTCAACTGGTTTGGTAATTTTACACAAAATATAATACATAATACTGAAAAATTCTGCATACATGTATACCGGAAAATTTTCGAGCCGTGTTATTTCCGCGATTTTAGAGTCAAGTTTGCATTCGCATTGTATTGAATTCGTGTTTCTATGGCAGTGCATAGATTATTTAATATTGCAGTGAAATATTCGCGACTGTTTATTTTTGTAGTTGAGATGTTACCGCGAAAACAGCAAAAATAAAACGGACGCGAAAATTTCCCGGTATACGGTATTAAAACATTCATTTTTAATTAGAATTTTTCAGCAAAGCAAAATTACGCTTTTGCAAACAGACTGACAGACAATTGGAGACTGTTTTAAAAGCAGATAATATCAAACACGTTGGAAGAGAACAGCTATTTCTTTTTTTTTATATTTATAATTTTAAAATTAAAATTTCTGGTCTAATACTAGAAAAATCCATATCTTACGGATGAATCTGATGTTTCCGTAACGAAATACATCGCTATTTTCTCATAGAATAATTAGACAATACACCGGTTCAATGGCAGTCATTGTTTTGAAAATGGATTATTGCTGCCTCGTATTGCTTTCTCGTTATTTTTGCAATAAAATAAGATATTCTGTCGCGTGGATGATGCTAGATTAATATACTTACATGATTTCAGCAAGGCGCTTCTTCAGAATTGTGTGCGTTGGTATTCAAACTAATAATTCTTGTTGCTATTCTTCGAAGGTTGCCGCTAACCAACTTTTTTGTCACGTGGTTTAAATGAACGACCGGTGTGGATGATAAAAATGTACTTTTATTTTTTTTCCGTCCGGAGGAATCCGTTACGGAAGAAGCTTGATATAATAGATCTTTAGTTATTTCACTGATAAAAGACTTCAAACCGAACGTTCATTCATAAAATCAAACTCACACTTTTACAGAATAAGAACTGAGGTTTTCATGATAATGATTTCTATAGAAATCGAGAAAATTAATGTTACGGAGAAATGTTTTGATACTGACATTTCTGAAATCGTTCGATGAAATGTGATGTAGTGCCACTACATAGCATTCAAAGCAACATTTTTGTTAAAGTCGGAACATTTCTACTACAAAGAAGAAAACTTCAATAATTAAAGTATTTCATACATTTCTAACATTCAAATTTGACCAAATTCAACTGATGTTACGGAGAAATCCTGGATTTGAGGACATTTTTAAAAACTTTTTAAAACTTGATTTCTAATATATCAAAAAGCCTAAAGGGTTAAAGTTTATTTTATATTATAAATGTTGTGTCAGTCATATTCATATTCAAACACAAAATGATCAAAGATACAAAGCATTTTGCTTGGAATAGGCGATTTGCGTATGGAATTCAAATGCCCGACATGCGATTTTAGGGTATCAAGACATATTTCTGTCATCAGGTTTTTTCCCTTAACATCAACAGTTAGAAAACGCTCATTAAACCTTGAGACAATATATTCCAGATTTTAATAGATTAGTTTGTAACCATTTAACTCTTTTCTGTTAACGACCAACTAGTCAGTAAGGGAGACGACATGAAATGTCAAACTTAAATGAGATGTCCTTTTTTCAACTTCTCAAATCGGCGTCCAATGACGTCACTGACATATGCCCTAATTTGGAAAGGACGCCGAATACGGTTGTTGCGAATCATGTCAATAGACCATTTCACATCAACCGATTCTTTGTCTAAGCGGCCTTAGTCCAAAGTCCAATCGGAGTAAAATCCGGGTGGTAAGCGGCCTTACTGTTTGGATTATATCATGGCGAAACGCTGATTTTCGACTACCACTTAATTTTTAACCTTTTCGAAGTTTTATTCATTTTATTTATTTGCTAAATTTTAATCTACATTTACACATGGATCCTGGTGATCAAATCGACACAATTATTGATTAATTTAGCTGTTGGAAAGTCGATGAGAGGTCTGACGAAAATAGGAACGCGACGAAGGAGGAGCTAGCGGTCATATGTTTTTCGGCATGTAATTAAGTTAAACGTATTTGGTGCCATCACAAAATGGTGTTTTACAGGGTAACAAGAGGTGCTACGACTGGCATTTCAGACCCCCTTCAAATGTTTGTGGTAGGCTTGATGAACATGTCATGATGGTATGCGATTTTGGCCACCAATTTTGTTGACAGATATATATGTAACACAGTTCTTGTTAGCCTATGGTGTTGTTCCATTGACAAATGACATGCTGAAAAGACTATAAGGTTGGCAAGGTCTATGAATATTTTTTAAGTGGGTGGTTGCAGGACTCCAGGAGGCATATTTCGTAATGACAAAGTCAAACAACAACAAGAACTTGTGTAATTTATTTCTAAGAACAAAGTGTCCACCATCATAGAGACTGAATGACGACCCCCACAATGTATGGATATGCACCAAAGAAGATGATGGTTTGACAGAAGGAGCTTTTTACTGCAGGGTCAGAAATTTATTCATGTTATTTTTATTCTCTATCGCGTCTATGCAGTGCCAAGTCAGGACCATTAGATAACAACCAAAGGGATTGCAACCAATATTTGCTGAAATGTTCCTAACAAATTCATGACCAAATGTTGGTATTGTGGTGCTAATTGATGATCAAACCTGGCTACAAGTGGCCATTAAAGCTTCTGTTTGGGTAATATTTCAAAGATCTTCTTTAGTGACGAGCCTTACTATATTCTGCCAAAATGTTGTTACTATGGTGTCAATCAATCAGTACATTTCGTTGGCGAGCTGTCAGTTAAAATGTTTCTGGAAGCTAATGCTATGTGTACATATTTAGTTTGTCAACTACATGTGTATTTCCACTAACAATTATTCAGCTTCTATAGTACAAGGTAGTACATTTCAATAATGTTGAAAAGATGTCAGTTCAAATCTGACTGGAAGCTAATCTATGGGTTTTATATTGATATTTGCTTGACCATCATGTCGGCTGCATCAATTAACTTGGGCACAAGTCCCTAGCTTAATGAAAGTTTTGAAGAACTACTCCTTTTTCAATGTGATTTTTATACTACTGCAAAAATGTTGCCGTGGTATAATTACATGTATGGGTCTGTAGACAAAGTGATTTCCGACCTCATCAGTGGTGTAATGGTTAGCATGCTCCTACTGAATGTGGTAGATCCATGGGTTTTAGCCCCTGTCTAGTCAAACCAAAGACTATAAAATTAGTAAGCATGCAGCATTAAGGAGTAAGAACAAAGACTGGTCGGCTCAAAATCAGGATAATATTTCAGAGTGGAGTGACATGTCTACCCACAGACTGTTGTTTCAATGAACTAGCACTATAAAAATCAAACTAAGCGTGTTCACCTTTTCATTTTTTGTATCTAAATGAGTTTTCTGTTGCGCATGCTTAGATAGTCTACACATCATATGTTATAGTTGATTTTTCTTGTTGTTCATTGTTTAAAAAATTGATGAATTGAATGTTTTTTTATCCTTCATATGAGTGATGTTTTTCATGTAAAATCATTGAATGTTTTGGGCTTTGTTCAGTTACCTGAGAAAGTCTTAGACAAATATTTTGAAATTAAGGAATTTTGGCCGTTTTTAGTATGTTTTTTTTGGGGGGTGGAACTTTTGTCAGATTTTTGAACTTCTTAATTCAATAACTTAAGGATAAAGAAAATTGTATAGTGTTCCCCAATATTAACTTTTTGATGTTAAAGCCAATATTATTTTCATTATCATTAATTTACAAAAGCTACAGAGTTTAATCATTTACAGAGTACATGTGCATGTACATATTTTGGCGAACTAAGTTTTACTTGTTCCTGAATTTAACACTTTTTACATACTAATCCTTATATGTTATTCTTAGCATATACAAGAAAAGATGGAGTGTTTCACCAACAGAAACCACACCATAATAATGTGCTTGACATACATGTAATAATGGAACATGACTGTTAATGTTTAGTCCTGTATCATACTAATTATCCCCTGTCTATCCCTCCCTACAGTTTTTGTAATATTGTGTAGTGTGTTTAATGCACAGATACTAAAGCCAAGTGTGCATTCTTTGACTTCTAAACAAATCACAAAATGATAAGTTGAACTAAGTCATTTTCAAGGTAGTGCATCAAAAGTGTCTTACACAAACAGACTTTATACATTCTCTAACAAAAGGGTCATACCAGTTGTAAGTTGAGTCTTTTAAAAAGTTTTATTTGTTACTCCATAATATGATTATTTACAAATTGCATGTTTAATGTGATATAAATATGATAAACTACAGTATGCTGCCAAAAGTATTGCAACATGTAAAAAAATCCCTATATAATAAAATCAACCAAAACCATATTTAATTATTGTGAAGTCATTTCTGGATGGATTTGAACAAATTTTACACCGAAACATTCAGAATTGTATATATTTTGATTGTTTATTTGCTCATTATGTTTATATAAGTGGTCAATCAAATTAAAATTAGATCTCTCACTTTGCTCTTGTTTATTTATATTTCGCGCGTGTGAGATCTAACGCAAGCCTGTAGACATCGCATTCTGGTGATCTAGGGTCAAGCAAAATATTGTCCATTCAAATGATCGCTTACGATATCTTGAAAGTGGATTTATGCAAGGGACGTAACTATGGGTGCTAATGAACTATGCAAGAAATCCATTCGGAATTCTTCTAATGTTATCTATATCGACTATGTTGGAGCCCGATTGTTCCGACAACTGTTTACATTTCCGGAGACAAGAAGACGTCTTCAGGTGAAAATTCATAATTGACGACACAAATCAATGGCAATTAGAAGCCCTCTCACGCCTATGCGTATTTATTACAAATCAAATATGTGTGTGCTTATTATATATGATATCAGAGAACGATTTTGATTGGCTGTTCTGAGTGTCGTTACCTTTATTTGCATCTCATCACATATGCGTGACCCTAGGTCAGCAGAATGCGATGTCTACTGGCTTGTGTTAGATCTCTCACGCGCGAAATATAAATAAACAAGAGCAAAGTGAGAGATCTAATCTTAATTAGATTGATGAGTGGGTTTCATTTGTACATAATGTAAACATAACAAATACAAATTGACTTTGATTTTCTTATATATTTCAACTAAAAATAAATCCTAAAAATTAACAATCCTGTTTATATTATGTACAAATAAAAACCACTCATATAAACGTCTTGTTGACGTTTTTTACTCCGATTGACCTTTGAACCATAATGGCGGCGGTAACGTGAAATACGGTTGTTTCGAATCATATCAATTCCGACCACGTTCCGTCTTTTTCGTGTCTTGACGTCTGAACAAATCGGCAGGCGACTTTCGGTGCTTACGCTATTACTGTGACAACGTCAGCATATCATAGTCGTAGATGCGGTAGATTACAACTAATTGTAATATGGAGACCCAAGGAAACCGCTGAATAAATACTGGTGTTCGGTACCCCACTATCTGTCTTATATAAGAAACATATACATAAAGGCAGATCGTTTTCCTTTGATGATGCTGACAGCCGCAAATAAAGAAAGAAAACAAATTTAATTTTAAAGAAGAATTTGTCTCTGCGTTGAAGTCTTTGATACAAATAAAATAATTCAATTGATATCTGTCTTTTACAGAAAATGTTAAGATTATTTTTAACTTGAGGATCGAACGTTAAAACGGCACATATCGATTGGAATTTTTGTTGTGTACATTGACGCCGGAAGTTCAGTGCCAGGAGTTCCATCCAAATCACGTGATATGGAGGACGAAAATAACAAAATTTTGACGGAATGGAAATGATTCGAAACAATCGTATTGGTCTATTGCCAAAACCAGGTTCCGTCTTTTTCGTGTCTTGACGTCTGAAATGCTTGGCAGACGACTTCCGGTGTTTACGTTATTACTGTGACAACGTCAGCATATCATAGTCGTATGTGCGGTAGATTATAAGTAATTGTAATATGAAGACGCCAAGGAAACGGCTGATTAAATACTTGTGTTCGGTACCCCACTATCTGTCTGATATCAGAAATATATAAAGGCAGATCGTTTTCTTTCATGATGCTGACAACAGCAAATAAAGAGAGAAAACTAATTTAATTTTAAAGAAGTAATTGTCTCTGCATTGAAGTCTTTGATACAAATAAAATAATTTAAATGATATCTGTCTTTAACAGAAAATGTCAAGATTTGTTCTAAGTTGAGGATCGAACGTTAAAACGGCACAAATCGATTGGAGTTTTTGTTGTGCACATTGACACCGGAAGTCCAATGCTGAACATTCCATCGAAATCATGTGATCTGGCGAACGAAAATAACAAAATTTTGACGGAATGGTAATGATTCGAAACAACCGTAATGAGAATATCCTTAAATCGGACCGTGATTTGAGATAATGACGTCAGTGGATGCTCATTTGAGGAGTGAACACCGATTTTAGTTTACAGTTCCTATATAATGTAATTGTTATTAAAACTATGGTTCTCCTCGTCCTCCGGACATAGGTGAACCTCGACGATTTTGGTTACCATGTTTAGGCCCTATAAATTATTTGGCTTCTCAATCTCTTCATTTTATGCTTACCTAATGAATGTTATTCCAGAACCGCAGGGGGCATACATAATTTGATATCTACGATTATATAATTCATACCTAAAATAATGGGATTTACGTTTTCAGTTGAAAAACAAAATGTTTGAATGTTTAAATAAATGTTAGATTGGTAAATTGGAATAGGTATCGTGACTCAAGGTCAAGGTCAGCATGACGTATGGACGAGGTGTGTTTTTGGTCTGCTCATTTTATGTTTTATTGCTGGTTATATCAACAACTATTACAAATTGTCAATTCCTCCTACAAATTTAATATGTAGAAATCATTATTTAGAATTTTCTGGTCTAAATTTTTTTTCCAAAAAAGAGATTTTGGAAAGGTTTTAATCTGTGATATAAAACTATTTTTGACAGTCGAAGTTCATTTTGATCATGGAACTCGTCATGCACGAATGAAAAATATTTTTGTCAATTCTTGTCAGCACACTTTTTCCAAAACCTCTACCGGGTCTCTTTTTCTATTCTTTCTCTTACAAAGTGGTGATATCCATCCACATCCAGGGCCAAATCCATCTAAACGGAATCCAAAATATCCGTGTAGTAAGTGTTCAAAGGGCGACCAGAAAACCTACATAAAATGTACAAATATCACTAGCACCCAAATTTAAAAAAAAACGAGTGGTATATTTCCCGATCAATTAAAATCAGCACGGGTCAAACCATTACTTAAGAAAAATAATAGAACAGAGGTTGGAAATTATAGACCCGTAAGTATACTGTGTATTATATCAAAAACTTTAGAAAAAGCAGTATATAAACAGCTAGAATCATATTTAGTCAAAAACAACTTGCTATATGAACTTCAATCTGGTTTCAGAAGCGCTTATTCCACCGATTCATGCCTTATTCATCTTTTTGATGATATTAAATCTCAAACATCTAAAGGCCTCTTCACTGGTATGGTAATGATAGATCTTCAAAAGGCATTTGATACGGTCGATCATCAAATTATTTGCAACAACCTTCAAGCGATGGGAGTATCTAACATTAAATGGTTTGAATCGTATTTAACAGGCAGACAACAGTTGGTTAATGTTAATGGCACAGAATCCAACCCAGCAAACATTAGCTGTGGTGTTCCACATGGAAGTATTCTAGGTCCTTTACTTTTCCTCTATTATGTCAATGACATGTCCATAAGCATTAACGCAGACTGTAAATTACTTCTGTACACAGATGACAGTACTATTATGTTTTCTCATAAAAATCCTGAATTTATCTCTCAAAAACTTGGTGAAGAACTCGAATCCTGTAGTGGATGACTCGTTGACAACAAATTTTCTCTCCACCTTGGTAAAACAGAATGCATTCTTTTTGGTCCAAAGAGCAAATTAAAAAAGTTAACTGAATTTCAAATTAACTGTAATGGTGATATAATAAATTCACAAAATAGTGTTAAATATTTAGGCATTGACATTGATCAAAACCTGTCTGGCGAAAAAACAGCTAACTCTATTATTAAAAAGGCTAATTCTCGGTTGAGGTTTATGTATAGGAAGGCAAATTGTCTATCTGCCGAAACGCGGAAAACTTTAAGCATGGCAATTATTCAATGTCATTTTGATTATTCTTGTTCCTCCTGGTACGCTGGTGTAACTCATGCTTTAAAAAACAAACTGCAAGTGGCACAAAACAAAACAGTTAGATTCATTAAAAGCATGGGCCCAAGAACTAGTATAAAGCAAGCTGAATTATCTAGTCTATGATTTTTAAATATTGAAAACAGAGTAAAACAGCTTCGATTGAGCCATGCTCATAAAATCTATTATGATAAATGTCCTTCTTATTTGAAA
The DNA here is from genome assembly GCA_002080005.1 of Gigantidas platifrons. Lineage (NCBI taxonomy): Eukaryota > Metazoa > Mollusca > Bivalvia > Mytilida > Modiolidae > Gigantidas > Gigantidas platifrons. The sequence goes on along the minus strand of MJUT01029718.1, from coordinate 8,160 downwards.
AATAATTTCATCAAAATTAATGAACATCATGCCCATAATACTAGATCAAAAAGTCAGATTAATTATGTTACACCAAAAATTAAAGGCATCGAATCAACAACGTTTTACTACAATGGAATCCATGATTGGAATTCTCTATCCTATTCGATCAAATTCATCAATGATTTGCAAAGATTTAAAAAGGAAGTGAAGTGCCACCTGATACATACCAGAGAAGAACGGGAAAAACGTGTCATATCATAATAATGGCAATTATATATATATATATTTTCATAGATAATGTACTTATTTTAAAATCAAGTAATCCCTCTACCCGCCCATGTTGATCTTTTAATAACAACTTGAACTTTTAGCTGATACTTGTAAAGGATCCCATTGGAAATAAGCTGAATGGCTTTTATGGGCTATCCTTGGTAAGAAAGTTTTCAGCAGTTACAATGAGTGGAATGAATTTTCTGTTAATGATGGCAGTTTTATGTTTTATTTTTAAATTAACGAGAAATTTTTAAACACTTGTGTATGATGTTGAAATTTTTAAACCTAAGTATATTTTACCTTTTACCTTTACTGGCTGAAAGTCTATTTGATATCATATTCATAAACAAATTATTTTACTGAAACTATGAAGAAAATTCGATATTACATTGATAATTAATGGTGAACAACAATAAAATTTAAAAAAACAATATATACATTCCGACAAAAGTTAAGCACCACCCTATATTTTTACCGATATATTTTTTTACATCAATACTGTTAAAACAATAGATATCACCATTTGTCTTCCACTTCTTAAAAGACTACACCAAGGACTCTAAAATTACCAATCTACGAAGTATTTATCATCCTGAGAGACGTGACTATGACGTGGCGAAAATGAGGCTCAAAATAGGCGCTGAAAAAACGTAAAACCAGTTTGTATTTGATGGAAGTTTTTAACATTGCATTAACATGCAGAGTCTTCAGATTTTAAGAACTTTTAAATGCATCTATTGTGCGTATGTATAAGGCATAAAAATCAATAACGAGTATATCCACCGCGTTTATTGTAAAGTTCTGTAACACGCCTCGTCATGCTTCGCACAAGGCGCATAAGCCGTTATTGGGGGAACTGTTGCCACTCCTGTAAGATAGCAGTTCTTAATTCGTCAATATTGTGACATTTTGGATTGTGTTGGTTAATTTTTCCGCCGATAAAATCCCATAATGCTCTATAGGGTTCATGTCTGGCGACATCGCAGGCCATGGAATTGTCTGAACAGCCTCTTGCTGTAAAAAATGTTGTACATTTCGGGCTCTATGTGGCCTCGCGTTCTCGTCCATGACCTGTCAGCCAACGCATGATTGTCGAAATGGGCGACTACGCGTGGAGCGAGCACATTGTCACGGTATTTTTGGCCTGTCAGATTACTATCAAGAACGTCCAAGTCCAACTTACAGTCAAAGGAAAATCAACCCCAGACAGTTACACCACCACCCCCAAAAGCAGTTGTGCCCAAATGTGGTTGTCCTGAAATGAAGTGTTTCGCTGGCGCCAAACCCTTGCACGACCGTCGGTAGGGCGTAACAAAAAACGACTTTCATCAGACCAGTGGACCCGTATCCATGTGCGAATAGTCCACCCCAAATGATCATGTGACCAGTCAAATCGAGCATGGCGATGACGTAATGTCAACTGTGACGTTTTATGGGACGTCGCGCTCGCATTCCCTGATGGTGGAGTCGTCTGATTACAGTGCGTGTGCTAATGTGGCCTCCAAACGCTAAATTACCACGAAGTGCACCAGCTGTACTGAACGACCGTTGCCGCGCCCGTCTGGATATGAGCAAATCTTCTCTCGGTGTCGTTTTGCGAGGTCTACCTGCACGTGGACGGTCAGTAACATTCCCCGTTTGACGAAAACGCTGCGTCAGTCGTACAATGATGGAATGGTTAAGCCTGAAGTGGTCTGCCACCCTTCTATGGCTAAATCCACCGTTATGCATGCCAACAGCTTGCCACCTTTCTGGTATGGTTAATTTTCGCCGCACCCTACCAAACCAATAGAAAATGAAACTTTAAAACTCTACACAACAACAATCAGCTTTCGCTCGCAAACACAAATGGTGAAAAGTACACGTGGCACTTTACACATATATACACATAAATAAAAATCGATCAATGACCTGTTTCACAAGTAAGTAAGTATGTGTGTACAGGTAACGAAAACAGCAAACCGATTTGAAATAAGTTCATTATTAGAAAAGATATTATTGAAGCAAGTCAGGTGGTGCTTAACTTTTGTCGGACTGTATATAGCAACTGATATAATCCCTATCATTAGTACGGGAGAGAAATAGTATGTGACGAGGACTTGGAGATGAAGTATGTACGTTTTAAATGTGTAGTGATTTTACTTAGTGCATTCATATTGTGTAAGTATAATTATGTCCCCCAAACGAAGTTTGGGAGACATATTGTGTTTGCTCCGTTTCTTATTATTCTTCTTCTTATCACGTCACCCCGACTGCTGTCGGGTGACATATTGCTATTCTACGTTTCTTTTTCACTATTATTATTATTATGGCTCCCAAACGAAGTTTGTGAGACATATTGTTTTTGCTCTGTTCTTCTTCTTCTTCTTATTATTATTATTATTCTTATTATTCCACTTTTTTCATCCGCATCAATTTTGTCCGGCACTTTTCTCGGCGATGCCTTGATCAAACTTTATGAAACCTTATAGGAATATCATAGGCCATGTGAAGTTGTACCATTAAGGGTTGATTTTTTCAAAATGGCTGCTGTTGCCATGGAAACGGTCAAAATGCAAAAAAAATGGAAAACACAAAAAGTATCATAGCAGGTTACTCGCCAAACAGAAATTGATGAAACTTAATAGGAACAACATCCACATCTAGTGGAACGAGATAAGCCAAAAAAATCGGAATCTGTTGGACAAACTTTGCCGCAGTTGCCATGGAAATAAAAAAAGGGGAATTTAAAAGATTTTTGATTTCTTTCATCAAACTTCATAAAAATGATCATAGCAGGTTACTCGCCAAACAGAAATTGATGAAACTTGATAGGAACAACATCCACATCTAGTGGAACGAGATAAGCCAAAACAATCGGAATCTGTTGGACAATCTTTGCCGTAGTTGTCATGGAAACAAAAAAGGGGAATTAAAATCATTTTTGGATTCCTTTCATCAAACTTCATGAGACTTTGCAGGAATATCCACCGTAGTGTGTGGCAGGTTTTGGGGTTTACAAAAATTCAAAATGGTGGCCGTTCCCATGGTAGGCAAGGTGCAAAAAATGTTAAATTCACTCCAAACTTCACAAATTTTAGCAGTAATGTTTCTTGTCACATCCACATCTAGTGGAATGAGATAAGCCAAACAAATATGAACCGGTAGAACAAACTTTGTCGCAGTTGCCATGGAAATAAAAAAGGGGGGATTTGTTTTTTTTATTTCTTTCATCAAATAAGGGTAATAACAAAATTACCGAACACAGAGCAATCTTCCAAAGGGAAATTCAAAACTCATAAATCAATAAACAGACAAAACGGAAACTGGAAAACCGCAATGGCCCTGACTTGGTACAGGCATTTCTAAAGAAATGGTGGATTGAATCAGATTTTACGGCGCCAACCTCTCGCTTCCATTACGGTTCAAAGATTCCGGTTGTCACTAAAACAGCATTGATAACAATACTGGAAAAAATAGGTAAAATAGTAGTCAAACAGTACTAAATTCAGTATCTAATATATCTCGTGAACCATCACCATCAACTATGAGTCCTTTGAAGTATTTTAATTACGACTGTAAATGTCAAAAGTATTTTTACGTCACACATTCACAAAAAATATTTTTGACATTGAAAACCACGTATACCAAAGTTATCTTTATACATTTTCACTATATGAAGATGTATCTTTTACTATTGTATCTGCAGAGACAGAATATATTTCGACAAGATCTTGATATCGGAATATAAACTTTTTAAGAGATCGAATAAGGCGAATCTTTTTATAGCCCTGGTCCAGTAGCCTGTTTTTCAGACAAAGATGACGCTTCAAGAAATCAGAATAATTGCTATTGTCTCTTGCACAACGAATCAATTGCCAGATGTAAACACCATATGCAGGAGAAGCTGGTATATTGCTGCACATATTAGGGAAATTTATGATTTTAAAATTGAAGTCGTCACGTTTATCATAAATTTTAGTACTGGGTTGACCACTGTCGTCAAATTCGAGGTATAAGTCCAAAAATGATGCTGATGAAGCTGTATCTGTGGTCTCTTTAATTTCCAGCTCTGGAGGATATATCAATGGAAGAAATTCTGCAAATCTAGAATTATTGATAGATAAAACGTCATCAATATACCTGCATGTGAAATTAAAGGCTCTAGCTTCATGAATCTTCTTATCTTTAACAAGTTTTTGAAAAAACTCCGACTCATATGAGTATAAAACTAAATCGGCTAGAAGAGGGGCACAATTCGTACCCATTGGTATGCCGACGACCTGCTGAAACAGTGTCCCTCCAAAGGAGACAAATATGTTTTCGATGAGGAATTCCAGCATACTGATCACTTGTTCCTCGGAGTAGCATGTTTTACCTTTTTGAATTTTGTTAGAAAAATATGTGGAATTGTAACCTAACACAACAAATTTTGAGCCATCGTTTCTATGACTGAAAGCTTTGTGGATTATTTCTTTTAAGCGGGTTTTTAATTTGTCATGCGGTAGGGTGGTATATAGAGTTGAAAAATCAAAACTTTTGATGGGGGATACTTGAGAGAAAGATCTTGATTGAAGGTTATCCAAAAGATCTTTCGAGTTTTTCAAAATCCACATGTGATTTATGCCACTACGCGAGTAAACAGTTTCACAATATTTCTGTTGTCCCTCTTTTACTGCATACAGAATCTTTGTTAGGTGAAAAGACAATTCTTCCGTCGAACAAGTTGATGATCCCGCTATGTACCTTTCTTTGTATGGTGTCTTATGGAGTTTAGGTATCCAATACAAATAGGGTATGCCCTCAGACTCTTTACAAGAGGGAATGTTTAAAGAGGTCATGAAGGATCAAACTTCGTGAAGCATCGTAGGAATATTCACCGTAGTGTGTGGAAGCTTTTGGTGTGTTGATAAAATTCAATATGGCGGACCTTGCCATGGTAACCAAGATGCAAACTGAGGTACCAATATAATGGGGTAGGGTGACGTCCGCTATTGCTTTGCAATGGCAATTCTAGTTATTATTAAGTCACCCCGACTGCTGTCGGGTGACGTATTGCTATTCTACGCTTCTTTTTCACTATTATTACGTCACCCCGACTGCTGTCGGGTGACGTATTGTTATTCTATTTTTCACTATTATTATTATTATTCTTATTCTTCTTCCACACATTTTTGTACGCTCGATTTCTCGGAGATGCCTTGATCAAACTTTATGAAACCTTGTAGGAAAAGCATATGACATGTGAAGTTGCGACAAGAAAGGTTGATTTTTTTCAAAAAGGCTGCCGTTGCCATGGAATGGCCAAAATGCTAAAAAAAAAATGAAAAACACAAAAATGATCATAGCAGGTTACTCGCCAAACAGAAATTGATGAAACTTGATAGGAACAACATCCACATCTAGTGGAACGAGATAAGCCAAAAAAATTGGAATCGGTTGGACAAATTTTGCCGCAGTTGCCATGGAAACATAAAAGGGGATTTAAAAAAAATTTGGATTCCTTTCATAAAACTTCATGAAAGTTTGTAGGAATATCCAACGTAGTGTGTGGCAGCTTAAGAGGTTGCAAAAATTCAAAATGGCGGCCGTTTCCATGGTAACCAAGGTGCAAAAAATGTTAAATTCACTCCAAACTTCAAAAATTTTTGCAGAAATGTTTCCTGTCACATCCATATCTAGTGGAACGAGATAAGCCAAAAAAAATCTGAACCGGTAGGACAAACTTTGTCGCGATTTCCATGGAAATAGAAAAGGGGGATTTTTAAAATCTTTTGATTTCTTTCATCGAACTTCATGAAACATCGTAGGAATATTCACCGTAGTGTGTGGAAGCTTTTGGCGTGTTGATAAAATTCAAAATGGCGGACGTTGCCATGGCAACTAAGGTGCAAACCGAGGTACCATAATAATGGGGTGGGGTGACGTCCACTATTGCTTTGCAATGGCAAGTCTAGTCATTATTCTTCAACTTCCTCTTCCTTTCAAAAGTTTGTCCGACTCATTTTCCGGCGACTACTGAACGGAAATCAATGAAACTTCACAGGAATGTTAAGCACTATGAGTAGATCATCAAGTTCATCAAACTTCATGAAGCTTTGTATGAATGTCCACCGTAGTGTGTGGCAGCTTTAGGGGGTTGAAAAAATTCAAAATGGCGGCCGTTGCCATGGTAACCAAGGTGACATTTTTTTTATATTAAAATCGTACAGCGGATCCTTCTGAAAATTGACACAAAAATAGATCATCACCCATAGTTGTGCTCTTTGTTTTTAAAATTTTCAAAATGGCCGCCATTTCAAAATGGCGGCCAATATAAAATTAAAAAAATTGTTAAAAATTCAAAAATGAATAGATTTCAATGGAAATGGATATTTACAGGAAGTAAGACATGTTGCACCATATGGCGACCATTTTGGTTTGATATGGTGGCCATTTTGAACCAAAAATGGCTTCCAAAATACAAAAATCCTCCGATTTGGGAGAAATTTGGTTTCCAACATGATAGAGTCAAAAACTGGGCTCTAATTATTTCTTGCTATGTTCTCACACTATTCTCCATTCATACCACTAGTACTTGTATTGTTCGTTTGGGGGACATTTGTAACGCTCTGCGTTACAGTAACCAGTATTTTTATTTTTATTCTTGTGCTTTTAAGTATTTTAGATAGGGTTATGGTATCAATAATAATGTATTGTACGTATTGTTATCTGATGGGGCTTGAACCCACGATCTACCTCAATGTTGACCTAGATACGTCGTGGGTGACGCCATCTTTTGAAGCGATGTACATTATAGTATATCCCTACGCTACATACGTAATATAGTGCAATTAAACTCATTTTATATTAAATTCGAATCGCACTATTTTCTGTATCTATATAATAAATACCATAATCTATTGAAGAATTTCAAAATATGTCACTCATGACAATATAACATTGTAACTCAATCATGCGCTTTTTGCATTCGTGAGTTACTGCGTTATTTGGTCATTCGTGACATAATGTTCATAAATGAAACTTGTCAATTAGTTATAGCTTAGAACAGTCACATTTTTATAAATTACTTTACTTGACATTCTTTGTGTATAAAACAATCGAGTTATATGCGCATATAGAATAAAAGAATAAAATGATATAGCCATAGATGTAGAATTATGTTTTTATTGATATTTTAGTGTACAAACCAATTTCTTAGACAAGAGGCCCTAAGGTGCAAAAATGGATGTTTCTGTTAATTTTACACGAATAGCTTATTTTCATCTGAGTTTGATGGCTGTTCTTAATTCCTTTGGGAAATCCCTTTCAGAATAATACATATTATGTAACAATTAACGTTTTTGGCATAAAAGGGATTCAAAAGGGGACAAGTTCAAACGTCAAATTTTGAACTTTTTTAAATTTTTCATCCGTTTTAGATGCATTTTTTTTTGGACTGCAAAATGATCATTTGAATGGCTTATTGATGTGTCCTAAACATATTTGGAAGATATATAAAATTTGTATTATTTATCCAATATGGATGGAGAATTACTTTGAGATTAATTGGGTAGCAAGCGTTAGCAGTACGTCTACGGATTTTCTCTGTCTCTTACAGTTGTGGAGATAAATTCAAGCAAAGGTCAAATTATTAAATTTGAGGTTTCTTAATTTGCATCCATTGTTTTTGGCAAAATGAGCATCATTAGGGTTATTAATAAACCAGAAAAATGCAATTTTATGTGAAAAAGAGGTCTAAATGGAACCAAAATTCTGAAATTTCATATATTTGGAAAGTATGTACATTAATTTTCATCCAATTTTGATTCTATTTTTTTCTCTTTATAATGAATGCGCGATGAGCTAAAGAGGTAAACACAGGCGGATTTCCAAAATTGGAAATTTGTTTTAATTTACGTTTCAATTTTAATGCTGTTTGTTTTT
>MJUT01029717.1:8745-19599 GCA_002080005.1 Gigantidas platifrons | reverse complement strand
ACAATATAATATAACTACAGAGTGCTTTACCAAACAATATTTAACAATATAATAACTATAGGGTGCTTTACCAAACAAGATTTAACAATATAATAACTATAGGGCGCTTTACCAAAGGCGATTTCACAATATAATAACTACAGAATGATTTACCAAACACGATTTAATAATATAATAACTATTGTGTGCTTTACCAAACACGATTTAACATTCAGTGCAGCTAGATCGACAAACGTCAAAATTAATTTTATTTAGTTCTATTATCTACATCTTGATATTGTATTACTTTCCTGTGCGGAATGATCTGTCAGCATGTGGCCATCTCCGTTTTGAGTGGTTGTATATACATACATTTAACATAAATGATCTGTTTGATATACCTACCTTTCTGAGTTTTATGCTACATATACGGAAGGATATGATTACTTTGTCTACTTCTGTGTGTTGCCGTCTGAGTTTTATGCTACGGATACGGAAGGATATGTTTACTTTGTCTACATCTGTGTGTGGTCTACTGTATGCTACAGATACGGAAGGATATGTTACTTAGTCTACTTTTGTGTAAGACGATATACAGAGCAGTATATAATAAAGTATATCATACACTTACCATACATGTGATTGTAAAGTTAAAGTAATTTAAATAAGAGAACCATTAAGAACAAAATACATTTTGTACTTACCATTTCCTGAAACAGAAAAAAGTAAATAATTAGATATGTATGAAAACTGACATAAATTAAATAAACCTACAATAAAACAATGTTAATGTTTGAATTTGAATTTTATTGTTTAACGTCTTTTTCAGTAATATTTAAGATATATTATGGCGACCAGTTTTAGTGGTGGAGGAAGCCGGGAGTAACCGGAGAGAGCCACCGACCCTGGGAAAGCACCTGATAAACTTTATCACTTGCGGCAGCGAGTCGAGTGATTGAAATATTGGTGGTCTATATAACAGTTTGAATTATAGTACAATTGTCTGTATTTAAAAAAGGCAGGTTTTATTGCTCTTAAACAATGAAATTATTTGTTTTTCCAATCTTTTGATTTTGATATAATATTCATTTTACTTGAAATATTCAACAGCACCAAAATTACAAACTATCAAACTATCAAATAAGAGCCATCATAAATACAATTAATATACATATTAATGACCGTATGTATCGTACATGATGAAGTGTGCACCAATATTCAGTAACAGCAAGATACAAATATTAATTATTACATAGAGTACTCCTACATATTTTTTTAATATTAAACATGTTATTTATTATTCACCCATTGATGCAGTGTTTGATATTCATGAATATCAATATTTCACCAGTTAAACTTGTACCGCTTGATATTCATGCTTATCGGTAATTTGTGACAATTTCCTTTGATCTTTACTACCCGATAAATTTAGTAACAATGATCAGTTGACCAACGAGTCGTGATACAAGAAATGATCAGCTGTTGGTCATTTGTCATGTGCGGTCTAAAGTGACGTCACTAAACCTTTCATTAAAAAAAAAGGTCAAAACACAACAACAACAAAATCATAAAGCTGTGATAAAATTGTGAAATTACAGATAAAAATATACTAAAAATTAATATATATCAGTGTTTCACCAATTATACTTGCAGTATTTGATATTCATGCATATCAATATTTCACCAGTTATACTTGTTGTGTTTGATATTCATGCATATCAATATTTCACAGGTTATACTTTTTGTGTTTGATATTCATGGATATCAATATTACAACAGTTATACTTGTAGTGTTTGATATTTATGCATATCAATATTTCACCAGTTATACTTGTAATGTTTGATATTTATGTATATCAATATTACAACAGTTTACATTGTACTGTTTGATACTCATGTATATCAGTGCTTCACCAGTAATACTTGTGTATAATATTCATGTATATCAGTGTTTCACCAATTATACTTATAGTGATTGATATTCATGTATATCAATGTTTCACAAGTTATGCTTGTACTGTTTGATATTCATGTATATAAATATTTCACCAGTTATCCTTGTAGTGTTTGATATTGATGTATATCAATGTTTAACCAGTAAAACTTGTAGTATTTGATATTCATGTATCTCAATGTTTCGTCAGTTATACGTGTAGTGTTTGATATTCATGTATATCAATGTTTCACCAGTTATACTTGTAGTGTTTGATATTCATGAATATCAATGTTTCACCAGTTATACTTATAGTGCTTGATATGCATGTATATCAGTATTTCACCAGTTATACTTGTACTGTTTGATATTCATGTATATCAATGTTTCACCAGTTATACTTGTAGTGTTTGATATTCATGTATATCAGTATTTCACCAGTTATACTTGCAGTGTGTGATATTCATGTATTGCAGTATTTCACCAGTTATACTTGTAGTGTTTGATATTCATGTATATCAATGTTTAACCAGAAAAACGTGTAGTATTTGATATTCATGTATCTCAATGTTTCGTCAGTTATACGTGTAGTGTTTGATATTCATGTATATCAATGTTTCACCAGCTATACTTGTAGTGTTTGATATTCATGTATATCAATGTTTCACCAGTTATACTTGTAGTGTTTGATATTCATGTATATCAATATTTCACCAGTTATACTTGTAGTGTGTGATATTCATGTATATCAATGTTTCACCAGTTATACTTGTAGTGTGTGATATTCATGTATATCATTTTTTCAACAGTTATACTTGTAATGTTTTTGATATTCATGTATATCAGTGTTTTACCGGTCATACTTGTAGTGTTTGATATTCATATATATCAATGTTTCACCAGTTATACTTAGCTTGTATTGTTCGATATTCATGTATTTCAGTATTTCACCAGTTATACTTGTAGTGTTTGATATTCATGAATATCAGTATTTCACCAATTACACTTGCAGTGTGTGATATTCATGTATTTCAGTGTTTCACCAGTTATACTTGTAGTGTTTGATATTCATGTATATCAGTATTTCACCAGTTATACTTGTACTGTTTGATATGCATGTATATCAGTATTTCACTAGCCATACTTGTAGTGTGTGATATTCATGTATATCAATATTAAATCAGTTATACTTGTAATGTTTGATATTCATGTATATCACTGTTTCACCACTTATACTTGTAGTGTTTGATATTCATGTATATCAGTGCTTCGCCAGTTATACGTGGAGTGTTTGGTATTCATGCATATCAATATTTCACCAGTTATGCTTGTAGTGTTTGCTATTCATGTATACCAGTGTTTCACCAGTCATACTTGTAGTGATTGATATTCATGTATATCAGTTTATCACCAGTTATACTTGTAGCGTTTGATATTAATCTATATCAGTATTTCACCAGTAATACTTGTAGTGTTTGATATTCATGTATATCAATATTACACCAGTTATACTTTTAATGTTGGATATTCATGTATATCAGTATTTCACCAGTAATACTTGTAGTGTTTGATATTCATGTATATCAGTATTTCATCAGTTATACTTGCAGTGTGTGATATTCATGTATTTCAGTGTTTCACCAGTTATACCTGTAGTGTTCGATATTCATGTATATCAGTATTTCAGAAGTTATACTTGTAGTGTGTGATATCCATGTATATCAATAATAAATCAGTTATACTTGTAGTGTTTGATGTTCATGTATATCAGTGTTTCACCAGTTATACTTGAAGTTTTTGATATGCATGTATGTTAATATTTCACCACTTATTTTTGTAGTGATTGATATTCATGTATATCAGTGTTTCACCAGTTATACGTGGAGTGTTTGATATTCATGTATATCAATATTTCACCAGTTATACTTGTAGTATTTGATATTCATGTATACTAGTATTTCACCTGTTATACTTGTAATGTTTGACATTCATGTATATCAATATTTCACCAGTTAAACTTGTAGTGTTTGATATTCATGTATATTAATATTTCACCACTTATGCTTGTAGTGTTTGCTATTCATGTATATCAGTATTTCACCACTTATACTTGCAGTGTGTGATATTCATGTATATCAGTATTTCACCAGTTATACTTGTAGTTTTTGATATTCAGGTATATCAGTATTTCACCACTTATACTTGCAATGTTTGGCATTCATGTACTTGTTATGTATATCATTGTTTCACAAGTTATACTTTTAGTGTTTGATATTCATGTATACCAGTGTTTCACCAGTTATACTTGTAGTGTTTGATATTCATGTATATCAGTGTTTCACCAGTAATACCTGCAGTGTTTAATATAGTGTTGTGTTTATGTTTATAATCTCCTACTCACTTTTATGAGTCAAACCACTAATTCAACCAATCAGAGTTTAGAACATATACAAAAGTAGCCCTTTTTAAAGAAAATAGTTCCTTTCGCTGTGTAGTATTGTGATAAAACACTGAATGGAATGGAATAATTAAATTTGATAATTGAAGTAAAATATATATGGATTATCTTGAGCAGAAATTTGATGGATTTAGTTGTATTTTAATACGTCTATGGAGGATTTGATGGATTTAGTTGTATTTCAATACCTCTATGGAGGATTTGATGGAGTTAATTGTATTTTAATACCTCTATGGAGGATTTGGTGGAGTTAGTTGTATTTTAATACCTCTATGGAGGATTTGACGGATTCAGTTGTATTTTAATACCTCTATGGAGGATTTGAGGAATATTGTTGTATTTTAATACCTCTATGAATGATTTGAAGGATTTAGTTGTATTTTAATACCTCTATGGATGATTTGATGGATTCAGTTGTATTTTAATACCACCATGGAAGATTTGATGGAGTTAGTTGTATTTTAATACCACCATGGAAGATTTGATGGAGTTAGTTGTATTTTAATACCTCTACGCAGGATTTGATGGATTTAGTTGAATGTTAATACATCTATGGATGATTTGATGGATTTAGTTGTATTTTAATACCGCAATAGAGGACTTTATGCATAACCTATAAATACTGAATGTCTGGGGGAATGAGGGAGCTGTGCTTAGGGTAGTTGTTTTGCATAGCCTTGCATGTCCCTCCAAGATCTTAAACATGGCGTCACATTTTGACACAACGTGAAGGAACCATGTACGCTTCAGAAAATATATGGTTTTGGAAAGGTTAAACTTAATATAAAATATCTATAGCCAGGTAGGCTCGAAAATGCACAAATTTAGTGGAAAATGTTAAAGAAATTAATTAGTGGTTTTACTCCTTTATTTGCCATGTATTTATGGTCCGCAAATACAATATTAATTAATGTAATTAACTTGATATACTTACTCTGGCTTCTGTCTGTAAAAAATACAAATAAACACCAACATTAACACCATTCATTTAAGGAGACAAGAAACAACCAGATAATAATACATGTTTATTAATTCAGCCATCAACCAGAAGGTGTGACAGTTTTAATTATTAATTCAGCCATCAACCAGAAGGTGTGACAGTTTTAATCAGTAACATTACATTCGTAAATATTTAAACCCGAGCGATAGCAAATAAAATAATTTTACTAAAGATAAAATGTCACAACTTTTATGTCTTCTATCACTCATTTCGATTCTACTATCCTTTCAAATCAGAAGACAGTCCGAGGGTTCGTCTTACTCGATCTTTAGTTTCATATTTATGCTTTGTAGATCGTTGTTTGTCCTTTTGTACTTTTTATTTTGGCCATTGTGTTGTCTGTTCTTCGATATACAGATTCTGATTACCACTTTGGTTTCTGCAAACTCTTCTGATTGACACAGGCTGCCATAACACATAATTATGAATCGCTTGATTTAAACATTCAAATATGTTGTCTCTTCTATACAATACTAAAGATGAAACAAGTAAGTAGTAAATGATGTATGTTTTAAATAATAGTGATCGATATATGAGTGGACCAGCCCAAATGGTAGCATTGGTCAAGAAACACATAACAAATCTTTCCAAGAACATAAGTATTAAGCCGATATTTTATTGAGTGTTATTTGAGGATGACCCAGGGTATACTACTTTTCTCCCCACTCTACTCCACATTCCTCAAACACCTGTATTCTTCACAATTTTTTAGTTGGGTTCATATTTTCCAACCTTTAGTTTTCTGTGTTGTGCTATGCCATCCATCCATCGTTTGTCTGTTTTTCTTTTTTTTTTTTCTTTTGACGATTGTATTATCAGTCATTTTTCGAATAAAGGATTCTGATTACACCTTTCTTTAAACCGTTCTTAGACATTAAATTGATTTGATATATTTACACGTTTATATGAAAAAATGTACTACTATGGCATTGCTCATGGCTTAATAATAAATCACAAATATAATGTGTTTTGTAGAAACAATAATTAACTACTTACGTAGAAAGACATTCTGTACTAAAAGGGAAAAAAGATATAAATATTGTAAGTATAACATGTAACAAATACCTCACCTAACATTAAATTATAAATATGATATAACTGGTATAAAACCTACTAACAAACATATAAACAAACGTTATCAATAACTAACAATCAACAAACCAGTACTGGACAAAAAAAGTTAAGGATCATGATTTAGATATTAAAAATAAATATTACTAAAATAGTTAATTTGACCGTTTTTGCCTATCATACTTTCTTTGATATGTCCTGAACAAAATAGCGTTACCTGTTTGCCTATTCACTTCACGGTTCGGTGACGGCATGCCTAAGCACAAGCATAGGGTCAAATACAAAGTGTATCAACGTGTCAATTAAATTTGGAAAATTGTGATGTTGAATTCTCTCTCGGATTTAATGATGCAAATTGACTTTTTAGTGAAATTTTATTGACATTGGAAGTGATGAGACGCCATTTAACTGCGGTTGAAGCTGGTCAAGCAGTAGGTATGCTCCAAGCTTCAAGTTCAGAGAACGGTTGCTGGATATTTTAATGTGTCACAAAGTGTGATTTCGAGACTATGGAATTGTTTCCAACAGACAGGTAATGTCTCCAAGAGGGCGCGGTCAGGTCGCCCGAGGTCCACAACAGTGCGTCAGGACCGCTATATGTCCAATATGGCCCGTAGGCAAAGGTTCCAAAGTGCTGTAAAGCTCAATACGGACTTTCATGCAGCAACTGGAGTACAAATTACACCCCAAACAGTTAGAAACAGACTTCACGCTGCTAATCTTAGGGCATACCGACCTGCTGTTCGCCCCATTCTGACAAGAAGACACCGATTAGCGTGGTTCCAATGGACACAAAACCATGTGAATGGGCAACTGCGCCATTGGACACCCGTTCTTTTTACAGACGAATCTAGATTCTGTGTCGAATTTCATGATGGACGGAGGCGTGTGTGGCGTACGAGTGGTGAGTGGTACGCTGACTGTTGTGTCATAGAGCATGACCGATTTGGAGGGGGCTCTGTAATGGTTTGGGCCGGTATCAGTATTGGCGGATGTACTGAACTGTACGTTATCAATGGAAACCTAACAGGTGCGAGATACAGAGAGGAGATATTGCACCCAATTGTAAGGCCTTTTGCGGTAGCTATAGGCAACTACTTCGTGTTAATGAACGATAATGCTCCTCCCCACCGAGGACGCTTAGTAAACGAATAGCTTGACGCCGAAACAATTGAGCGCATGTATTGGCCAAGTTGTTCTCCGGACTTGAATCCAATCGAACATGCCTGGGACATGTTACAACGAGTGTTTTCAGCACGTCCTGTATTTCCAACTAACCATCAGGAGCTGACTTTAGCATTGCATGAGGAATGGACAAGACTGCCACAAATCTCGTTCCGTAGACTGATTCGAAGTATGCAGAGGCGTTCGCGTGTCGTTATCTAGGCTCACGGTGGACACACATCTTATTGAGAGTGATTTCAGAATGATAAACAAGTTTTTCGCGAAATTTCTGGGTGATGTCCATACTGATTTTTATTCTGTTTTTGAGGGTTGACAGTGGCGGTGGTCTCAGCTAAACGCCTCGATGGAATTTGGTAATAAAGTTTAAAATTAATTGTCTGATTGTTATTGAATAATCTAAGTATATTGAAATTTATTGGTTTTTGTTAAGAATAAAATAATTTTGAAATCATGATCCTTAACTTTGTTTTGTCCAGTATATATGGTCATAACCATCACTTAGTGGTATGTCATGGATTAATATGACATATATGGTCAGGTACATCGCTTAGTGGTATGTCATGGATTAAGATGACACATATGGTCAGGTACATCGTGTAAATACAAAATCGTCTTGAAGTTAATTAAAATTACGATAGTCTTAATATAATGAATATAGCAAATATATGAAAATGTACACGCAATTACAATTAATTAATAACATATTTTAAGTTAACTGAACTAGAAGGAAAAATTGGGGGTATTGAAATATTGATCCCGTTCTCCGCAATTACACGGGTTAGGTACATTTATATAGTATACAAACCAGTTGCAAATTCGGACCATGGTCAATAACAATAATTCTAGCCCATATTTAGAACATGAAATCTGGACCAAAACAAAATTCGGAACAGGATCTATTATATCAAATCCGAATTAATAGAAAATTCGGAACAGGATCCATCGAATAAAATCCAGGTCTGGACCCACTATATAAAATATATCTGGTATACTGACTCCAGTCCGGGTGAGAGTAAGATCTCGGTTAGGAAATTATCGATGGATAACGTGAAAATATATCGTTTCTGATACATGTTTTAGCTGCGTATACTAAATATATTGAGTTAGGCTAAATAATAATATATTTAACAGATAGCTGAATGTTGATGTATCTTCATTAATCTCACAAAACACAATATGTTTATCTAACAATTTCTAGGAACGCAACACAAGCTATAAACGGGAATAATCGATAGGGAACATACAGCGCTAATTAAACTCGATTTGCGACAGTAAAACCCACTATTTACGTCTACAAAGCTTAAAATACAATGCAATTATCTTCTAATTGTGTATTTCCACTTTGAGATCTATTGGAAACACTTTTAAAGAAAAGTGGGTTTTTTAAATCTCACGGGTCCGTTTTTTTTTTCCCAAAAGTTAAAAAAAATCAATTAAAACAGGTTTAAGACAAAGTTGAAAAAAATATTCCCCATACATATCTATTTAAAAAATATATAATTTATCGATTTAACAAACAAACCCACAACACAGTCCAGTTCTTTGGGTCTTTTTCTAAAGTATACTATGTTAGTTCTTTAGAGTTTTAGCATAGTTAATGATGGACTGCTAGGTGTAGGACAATAATAGTAAAGTGTCTCCTTGAGTAACATGCCAAGAGAGACAACTCCAAACAATTGTAAGCCATGGTAATGGTTGTTTTAGTAGTATTCGGGTAATGTATCTTCGCACCTCACTTATGATGTATTTTGGTTACAGACTTATACGGCTCTACACTGTGTAGGAGTTTCATGTTTTTTAGGATCTCATCATAGCTCAACATAAAAGATAAGCTATAGCAAGTCGTAATAAGAGAAACCCAACCTATGTTTATATCTGACATTTAGTATTACCATTCTCCTGTAGGGAGTTCCTCATACTCATAAAGTATATTATTGTGGTCTCAAGTACTATAGTTTAAAGACGATGCTAGATTGTGACCCTCGTTTGGTTAACTTTATGTTATTTTATTATCGTTATGCGTGTACATATACAAAATGTACATGTGTGTAGTGTAGTAGTGTGTAGGTTAGTGTGTTTTGTTGATTATCTGAACATTCACTTATTACACTACCAACCTACAATCTTGACATTTATATCTGTACTGTTTCTTAGATGTACATGTGTGTTGTGTATGTTAGTGTGTAGGTTAGTGTGTTTTGTTAATTATCTGAACATTCACTTATTACACTACCTACCTACAATCTTCACATTTATATATTTACTATTCCTTAAATGTACATGTGTGTAGTGTAGGTTAGTGTGTTTTTGTTAATTATCTGAACAGTCACTTATTACACTACCTACCTACAGCTACAACATTTATATCTGTACTGTTTCTCAGTTGGATTTCTAGAAAATAAACAAATACTGTCATTAAATATTTTGGCTGTTTACATTCATATTATGAAATTAAAATTATCATTGAGTATTAATTATACATATTTGTTCCCGAGATGAACAAGGAGAGGAGTAAATTGGGATGTAACTTTCTTACTGAATAAAGTGTATTTGGGTGTTACGGGTAAAAATGTTACTTTATAAGATGATGATTCCCATTCTTATTCAATATAGTGTCTGTACGAAGCCAGGAAAGTGAGTGGTCATGTATTTGCGTGTTAGGGGTAACAATGTTACTTTATCAGATTATGATTCCCTTTCTTATGCACCGAATTTACTGTACAAAGCTTGAAAAGTCATGTATTTGTGTGTTAACGGTAACTATTTGCCTCTTGATGCGACTTAAATATTTGATTTAGGAATTGTTTTATCAGTGTTGTATTTTTTTTTATTTAGGAATTGTTTGGTCAGTGTGGTATTTTTTTATTTTTTTTTATTTAGGGATTGTTTGGTCAGTGTAGTATTTTTTTATTTAGGAATTGTTTATTCAGTGTGGTATTTTTTTATATTTAGGAATTGTTTGGTCAGTGTTGTATTTTTTTTTTTATTTAGGAATTGTTTGGTCAGTGTGGTATTTTAAGGAATTGTTTCGTCAGTGTGGTATTTTTAGGAATTGTTTCGTCAGTGTGGTATTTTTAGGAATTGTTTCGTCAGTGTGGTATTTTTAGGAATTGTTTCGTCAGTGTGGTATTTTTAGGAATTGTTTCGTCAGTGTGGTGTTTTTAGGAATTGTTTCGTCAGTGTGGTATGTTTCTTTTATTTAGGAATTGTTTGGTCAGTGTGGTATTT
>MJUT01029716.1:1729-13448 GCA_002080005.1 Gigantidas platifrons | reverse complement strand
TTTATCTATGGATGAAAGATTCTGAAAGTTAATGTCAGAGTTCGTAGACACATTTGAAATATATATTTGAAGAAAAAGAAGAGAACAAATTAATATGAATTTTTAATTACTTTCTTAGGTGGTCAATAGCATTCAAATGGGCTATAACAACAACTACTTTTTGTAAGTTTCTATTCACTGTTAATATCGGTTGATACCAATAAAGCATATGTTGAATGCTTTTACGGTCAATTATTGATTTAGATAAGTTTTTCAAACAACTGCATCTATAAAATTGTGCTTACTGTTTAAATTTACTACACTATGCTACAGCAATGACACTGACAGATCTCTCCCCCTGTAAAGACATAATTACAGTATAATATTAAAATGTAACAAGAAAGTATAACAGTATATAATAGTACTTTATGATAATGCTGGTATACATAGTTAATACTTCATAGTCATTTAAATGTGGATTAGGTGGTAATGGTGTTTAACGCCACTTTCAAACAATATTTAAGTTACATAATTCAAAATGGGACATTAAATCTATATATCCTGATACAGGTTAATATGTAGGACGACATGTCTCAGTTAATGTTACTAGTAAATAATACCGTCGGGTGTTAGTGTTCCTGAATTCCCCAATAGATCAACAACTGAATTACAATATATATTGTAATGTGTAGTCATTTGAATTTATGTTAAACTATATAATTTATAATTTAACTTCAGGTAACATAATCCAATCCTCATGGTATTGAATCATCATGGAAGTGATGGACTTAAACCTTGTATTAAACTATAAGAATCAAACGTAGTCTTAAACTATACGATTTAAACTTAGTCTAAAAATATATGACTTAAGCTTATTCTTAAAGTGTTCGACTGAAACGCAGTCTTAAACTAAACGCCTTAAACTTAATCTTAAAACATAAGACTTAAACTTAGTCTTAAAGTGTTAGACTCAAACTTGGTATTAAACTATAAGACTCAATTTTAGTTTTAAACTATACGATTTAAACTTAGTCTTAAAATATAAGACTTAAGCTTAGTCTTAAAGTGTTAGACTTAAAATAATTCTTTAACTATAAGAATGAAACTTAGTCCTAGAGTGTCAGAGTGACGCTTATTCTTAATATGTTAGACTTAAATTATAAGACTTTATTATAGTTTTAAAGTGTTAGACTTAAACTTAGTCTTAAAGTGTTAGATTTAAGCTTAATCTTAAACTATAGGATTAAAACGTAGTCTTGAAATATAAGATTGAGACTTAGTCTTAAAGTGTTAGACTTTAGCTAAGCCTTCAAGAGTTATACTTATTCTTAGCATTAAAGTGCTAGACATAACATTCCAAGTTTTGTCCATTATAAAAACAAACAAATTATGAAAAGAACAAAGATAAACACAAAAACTGACTGTACAATATTATGCAATGCTCTAGTTAACATAGAAGATAAATGATAATAAAAATAAGTTGACATTAAGATGTTTTTATTTATTAGTTACAATAGACCTTTGATAGTAGATGTACAGAGACAGGTCTAGATTACATTTTTATAAAACTTCGTTTGCTTCATTATCATTCTTCTGTTTTGTTAATTTTAAGGGATCGATCTTTTCTGTTTAATGATGGTGCTGATAATTGTAAAATCATCAAATTGTATTATCTTCTATGTGATTGTCTGTTTTTAATGATGTTTCGTGATTGTCTGTATTTCAAATAATGATTTTTAAATGATTGCCTTTTTTGAAATGACGTTTTATGATTTCCATTATTCCAAATGATGTTTTGAGATTGCCTTTTTTGAAATGACGTTTTGTGATTGTCTTTATTTCAAATGATGTTTTGTGATTGCCTTTATTTCAAATGATATTATGTGATTGTCTTTTTTTCAAATGATGCTTTGTGATTGTCTTTATTTCAAATGATGTTTTGTGATTGTCTTTACTTCATTTGATATTTTCTAATTGTCTTTATTTCAAATGATGTTTTGTGATCGTGTTTATTTTAAATGAAGTTTTTTGATTGCCTTTATTTCAAATGATATTATGTGATTGTCTTGATTTCAAATGATGCTTTGTTATTGTCTTTATTTCAAAAGATGCTTTGTGATTGCCTTTATTTCAAATGATGTTTTGGGATTGCCTTTATTTTAAATGATCTTTTGTGATTGTCTTTATTTCAAATGATATTTTGTGATTATGTGTATTTCAAATGATGCTTTGTGTTCGTCTATATTTCCAATAATGCTTTGTGATTGCCTTTTTTACCAATTATGTTTTGTGATTTTCTTTATTTCAAATGATGTTTTCTGATTGTCTTTATTTCAAATGACTTTTTGTGATCGTCTTTATTTCAAATGATGTTTTGTGATTGCCT
The DNA here is from genome assembly GCA_002080005.1 of Gigantidas platifrons. Lineage (NCBI taxonomy): Eukaryota > Metazoa > Mollusca > Bivalvia > Mytilida > Modiolidae > Gigantidas > Gigantidas platifrons. Next base: position 11,083 of record MJUT01029716.1, on the reverse strand, counting down.
TTATTTCAAATGATGTTTTGTGATTGCCATTATTTTAATTGATATTGTGTGATTGTCTGTATTTCAAATGATGTTTGTGACTATCTTATTTCAAGTAATGTTTTGTGATTGCCTTTATTTCAAGTTAGACGTCATATGTTACAGTCCCTGAAACAATATTAATATCAATTAAATATATAAGCTGTTTTATGTTAGATAACTATAATAATATTAAAAAAAAAAAATTCGGATTATCTACTGTATTGTTATTAAATGTTCAATAGATACCTCTTTGGATATCAGGAACGCTACAATTACAAATTCTTGTCAAACAACAAAGTCCACGTGTTATATACAAACAAATGTGAAATACTAATGACAGAAAACACTGTGTTATTGTACACATTTTATTCTTTTGTTGTAGTAAATGTAACCATTACATTTATGTTTACCATGTTTATTGTGATAGCACGTAATAATGTCAAGAAGATGCAATAAACGTAGAACAAAACATGATATGATACTTACCGATCTCTCCCCCTGTAAAGATATAATTACAGTATAATATTAAAATGTAACAAGAAAGTATAACAGTATATAATAGTACGTTATGATAATGCTGGTATACATAGTTAATACACAATAGTCATTTAAGTGGGGTTTATGTGGTAATGGTTCATAACGTCACTTTCAAACAATATGTAAGCTACATAATTTAAAATTGGACATTAAATCTATATATCCTGATATAGGTTAATATGTAGTACGACATGTCTAAGTTAATGTTAATAGTAAATAATACCGACTGGTGTTGGTGTACCTGAATTCCCCAATAGATCAACAATTGAATTACAATATATATTGTAATGTGTAATCATTTTGTATGTATGTTAAACTATTTAATATCATCCATTTATAATTTGACGTCAGGTAGTATAATCCAATCCCCATAGTAGTGTAATCTCATGGAAGTGGTGGACTTAAACCTTGTATTAAACTATAAGACTCAAACGTAATCTTAAACCATACGACTTAAACTTAGTCTTGAAACATACGACTTGAACTTAGTCTTAAAGTGATAGACTGAAACGCTGTCTTAAACTACACGATTTAAGCTTAGTCTTAAACATACGACTTAAACTTAGTCTTCAATTGTTAGACGCAGACTTAGTCTTAAACTATAAGACTCAAATTTATTCTTAAACTATACGACTTAAACTTAGTCTTAAAACATAAGACTTAAACTTAGTCTTAAAACATAAGACTTAAACTTAGTCTTAAAACATAAGACTTAAACTTAAACATTGCTGACTCTCTTTCTCGTTACCAGATGCAGAAATTCCGGCAACTGGCACCAGAAGCAGAGGAGAAGTCAGCGCCTTGCCTATTACCATCTCAAATAATGATGTAATTAAATTGCAAGCAAGTAACTTATGGGATAAAGCTTTAAGTCAAAGTACTAAACAGACTTATAAATCAGCCTTACAGTGTTTCGTAACATTTATGAACATGAGCGGTCTACAGTGTTCAATGAACTGTCTACTACCATTACAGAGGACCATTTGATATATTTTGCTACACATTGTACGAATAGTAAAAATCGGAAGCACGATACCATAAAAATGTATATAGCAGCTTTACGGTATTATTATTTGCGGGCAGGTCACTGTGATCCTACAGCAGGAACTGTACGACTTCCTTATATATTGCGTGGCATTAAGAAATCACAACTCAACGTTTCTATGAACAGACTGCCCATTACTTCAGAAGTGTTAAAACAACTATGCAATATGTTATCAACAGGAGTGTTCTCACCTTTCACCGATTTGATGCTGCGATGTGCATTTTTGACAGCATTCTTTGGTTTCCTTCGATGCGGAGAATTTACCTGCCGAATTAAGGATGATCATCTGAACTGCTTATTGATTGATGATATTGCATTCCATTCAGTACCGTTTCAGTTTGTGCTAACACTAAGATCATCAAAGACTGACCCCTTTCGAGCAGGAGCAGATATCATCATAAACGAAAATGATACTTTTGGACCAGTGCGTACAATGAATAATTATTTGAAATGTCGTTTAGGAATGGGAGCCTCTAGTGGTTTGCCTTTATTTGTTGAAAGTGAATTCATTACAAATCCATTATCAAGAGAGACATTCATTAATTACTTAAGACAGCTTTTAATCCGTCTTGGTTATAACGAAAACAAGTTCTGCGGCCATTCGTTCAGAATCGGGGCTGCTACCTCAGCTGCTGCGGCTGGAGTTGAGGACCATGTCATACAAACACTTGGTCGATGGTCCTCGGACTGTTATGTTAGATACATTAGAACTGATAAGAATGTTATTTGTAAAGCACAGGAAAAAATGTGTTTTTTTTTTAGTCACCATATTATTGTAACCAATTACTTATTTTTCATAATTAATGTTTTTACTGTTGCATTATTTCTTGGGGGCTTTCACTCATTTATTTTATGGATTCGTTCAATTTGGCCATTATAATTCGAGGGGAATTATACTCCCCCAATTCAATAATACATCAGATAGGTTAATTTGGTAGGTTCACTAGGATTTGTTATTAAGATATAATCCTGCCGGGATCTCCCCAGGATCAGTTTGGTATTTTTATGTATTATCTTTACTCCGCTGGATAATCCAGCCGGGATCTCCCAGGATCAGTTGGGTATTTTAATGTATTATGTTTACTCCGCTGGGATCTCCCCGGAGTCTCCTAGGCCTGCCGGGATTTCCCCAGGCTCATTCATTTTCTTTAATATAATTCTGCCGGGATCACCCCCAGGATCAGCTTGGTATTTTAATGTATTATGTTTACTCCGCTGGGATCTCCCCGGAGTCTCCTAGGCCTGCCGAGATCTCCCCAGGCTCATTCATTTTCTTTAATCTACGTAGTTTCACACCTGCCGGGATCTCCCCAGGTGACCACTTTAAACTGTTTTAAGGTCTAGCTGCAGGGATCTCCCCAGCGTCGTAAGGTAATTTATGTTTAACTTTTTGTACAAATATTCACAATTTCATATTTGCTAATTGTTTAAGGGATTTTAATTATAATTTTCAAAGTTGATGAAATTAAATTTTTTAGTGAATGAGTAGCCCCAAGAAAGCCAAAAAATGTAGTGTATTTTTGTCATATACATAATGTAGTATGGGCTTTAGTAGTGTTTACTGAGTAAATTGTTGTTTAAAGTAGCTATAGTAGGTTTAGTAATAACAGTTTTTCCTTTACATGTGTTGTGTATAAAAGGAAAATTAATTTATTGAATTATAGTTTATTTACAACACAATGTATCTGTCTATGATCATTGATGATTATCATTTTGACAGATTTCCACTTACTGCTAGCAGAATCTATTTTAAGACAGTGAACTCCAAAATGGTATCTTATCAATTTGAGGAATGCTCTCCTAGAGGGGGATATCAGTATTGAAATTATATCGGAATCAGTCACAGTGGAAATTTTTATCAGATGCATTTATAAACAATTAGCTATCCCACCCACCATCCCCATCTACACCTTTGGAGGGAATGATTTTGCTTATATTACTATGTCTTACAGTTAAAGATCTGAGTTATTTTCATTTGTTATGTCTTCAACTAAGTTTATGTAGATTATAACTCCAGCTAGATTTTTACTTTAAGAATCCTTAAAATGCTATTGTGTATAATTAAGGTTCATTATGTACTTCAGTACGGAGTTCAAGATCAGGAGATTGTGTATATAGTTTTATTTTATTACGATGACAGTATTTAGACAGTTTGAATTTCTCAAGAATTATGATAAGTCATTAGTTGTGAAGTGTCATTAAAAGTCAGTAGATGTGTGTACAACATGGACTGAAGTACATATATAGTGTATATGGACTGGTATGATTATTATGTCTTTTGCTTTGCAGAACATTACTTTGTTATTATATATATGCATACATTTGTATACCTTTTTTTTTTTTCTTCTTCTCTTTAGTAGTCATTTAGTTTAAATATATAATCAGTATATACTAAGTTTACTCTCAGGTTTTATGGGCTACTCATTAGACAGGTAGGAGAAATGGACGTTCACTCTTCATTTTAATGCATTGGTTCAAGGCCTTTATAATTCGAGGGGAATTATACTCCCCCAATTGAATAATACATCAGATAGGTTAATTTGGTAAGTTCATTAGGATTTGTTATTAAGATATAATCCTGCCGCGATCTCCCCAGGATCAGTTGGGTATTCTAATGTATTATGTTTACTCTGCTGGGATCTCCCCGAAGTCTCCTAGTCCTGCCCGGATCTCCCCAGGCTCATTTATTTTCTTTAATATTATCCTGGCGGGATCTCCCCAGGATCAGCTTGGTATTTTAATGTATTATGTTTACTCCGCTGTGATCTCCCCGGAGTCTCCTAGGCCTGCCGGGATCTCCTCAGGCTCATTCATTTTCTTTAATATAATCCTGCCGGGATCTCTCCAGGATCAGCTTGGTATTGTTATGTATTATGTTTACTCCGCTGGCATCTCCCCGTAGTCTCCTAGGCCTGCCGGGATCTCCCCAGGCTCATTCATTTTCTTTAATCTACGTAGTTTCACACCTGCCGGGATCTCCCCAGGTGACCACTTCAAACTGTTTTAAGGTCTAGCTGCAGGGATCTCCCCAGCGTCGTAAGGTAATTTATGTTTGACTCTTTGTACAAATATTTACAAATTCATATTTGCTAATTGTTTAAGGGATTTTAATTATAATTTTCAAATTGATGAAATTAATTTTTTAGTGAATGAGTAGACCCAAGAAAGCCAACAAGTGTAGTGTATTTTTGTCATATACATAATGTAGTATGGGCTTTAGTAGTGTTTATTGAGTAAATTGTTGTTTAAAGTAGCTATAGTAGGTTTAGTAATAACAGTTTTTCCTTTACATGTGTTGTGTATAAATGTAATTGCCTAATAGCAAAACATGAAATGATGGCTTAAACAGTGTAAATATAGTGCCGCGGTATTATGGATTATAAATGTTTTTAAACTAAATTAACAGTATTTCAATTTTTATGCGGTACATTATTTTTTGTTCGCTGTATTGTACACACAATCACTAGTACTAATGTTACAATATCACATATCAACAGCCAAACAGTATACCGTTCCTTTGTTTATACAGTATGTTCTTTTATGTGTTCCTTGTATTTTACACACAAATTCCTGTACTAAAGTTACAATATATTGCTTGACGAGATCTTTCTACTGTTGCTTCGTTTAATCAAACACTAATATGTCATGAAGCTTCGTTCATATCTATGTTAATAAATAAACTCTAAAATTAACATGAATTTTATGTATCATACAAACAGCAACTAATTTTGGAAGTTTCTATTCACTGTTTATATCGGTTGATTCCAATAAAACATATGCTGAATGCTTTTATGGTAAATTATTGATTTAGATCAGTTTTACAGACAAGTACATCTATAAAAGTTTGTTTACTGTTTAAATTTACTACATCATACTACAGTAATTATGCTTACCGATCTTTCCCTCTGTAAAGACATAATTACAGTATAATATTAAAATGTAACAAGAAAGTATAACAGTATATAATAGTACATTATGAAAATGCTGGTACACATAGGTAATACACAATAGTCATTTACGTTGGGTTTAGGTGGTAATGGTGTTTAACGCCACTTTCAAACAATATTTCAGTTATATAATATAAAATGGGACATTAAATATATATATCCTGATACAGATTAATATGTAGTACGACATGTCTAGGTTAATGTTAATAGTAGATAATACCGTCTGGTGAAGGTGAACCTGAATTCCCCAATAGATCAACAATTGAATTACAATATATATTGTAATGTGTAATCATTTTGTATTTATGTTAAACTATTTAATAGCATCCATTTATAATTAATTTTCAGGAAACATAATCCAATCCCCATAGTATTGTATCATCATGGAAGTGATGGACTTAAACCTTGTATTAAACTATAAGACTCAAACGTAGTCTTAAAATATACGGCTTAAGCTTAGTCTTAAAGTTTTAGAATTAAGCTTAATCTTAAACTATCAGTTTAAAACGTAGTCTTGGAATATAAGATTGAGACTTATGCTGAAAGTGTTAGACTTAAACACAGTCTTAAGCTAAAAAAACTTAACCTTATTCTTCAAACATAAGACTTAAGCTTGGTCTAAAAGTGTTAGAATTAAGCTTAATCTTAAACTATCAGCTTAAACCGTAGTCTAGAAATATATGATTGAGACTTAGTCTGAAAGTCTTAGACTTTAGTTAAGCCTTCAGGAGTTATACTTATTCTTGCCATTAAAATGTTAGACTTAACATTCCAAGTTTTATTTATTATCAATACAAACAAATTATAAAAGGAACAACGATAAACACAAAAACTAGCTCTACAATATTGTGTGATGCTATAGTTAACATAGAAGATAAATGATAATACAAATACGTTTACACCAAGATGTTCTTATTTATTAGAAACAATAAAATGTTGATAGTAGATGTACAGAGACATTTCTAGATTGCATATTTATAAAACTGATTTTCTTCATTATCATTCTTTTGTTTTGTCAATTTTAAGGGATTGATCTTTTCTGTTTTAGGATGGAGCTGATAATTGTAAAATCATCAAATTGTATTATCATTTATGTTTTGTGATTGTCTGTATTTCAAATGATTTTTTGTAATTGTCATTATTTCTAATTATGTTTTGTGATTGCCTTTATTTCAAATGATGTTTTGTGATTTTTTGTATTTCAAATGATGTTTTGTGATTGCCATGGTTTCCAATGATGCTTTGTGATTGTGTTATTTCAAATGATGTTTTCTGATCGTCTTTTTTTTCAAATGATGTTTTGTAATTGTCTTGATTTCCAATGATGATTTGTGATTGTCTTTATTTCAAACGATTTTTTGTTATTGTCTTTACTTCAAATGATGTTTTTTTATTGTCTGTTTTTCAAACGATGTTTGTGACTATCTGTATTTCAAGTGATGTCTTGTAATTGCCTTAAAGTCAAATGAAACCTGCATATGTTACAGCACCGGCAACAATATTAATATGAATAAAATATGTAAACTGTTTTATGTTAGATAACTATAATATTATTTAAATAACATTTTTTTTCAGAATTATCTACTAGATTTTTTATTAAATGTTCAATAAATACTTCTTTAGAAATAAAGAATGTTACAATTATAGATTCTTGTTAAACAACAAAGTCCACGTGTCAAATAAAAACAAATGTGAAATACTAATAATAGGAAACACTATATCAATGTACACCATTTTATTGTTTGTTGTAGTGAAATGTCACCATTATATTTATGTTTACCATGTTCATTGTGATAGCATATAATAATAGCAAGAAGATGTAGGAAACGTACAACAAAACATGATTTGATGACTTCATAGTGTAAACCGCTGCCGCGGTATTATGGATTATAAACGTTTGAACATGTCAAAGTAAATCTTTACTGTAATTGACTAATAGCAAAGCATGAAATAATGACTTAAACAGTGTAAATATAGTGCCGCGGTATTATGGATTATAAATGTTTTGATAAACTAAATTAACGGTGTTTCAATTTGTATAATGTACATGATCTTGTGTTCGTTGTATTGTACACACAATCACTAGTACTAATGTTGCAATATCACATATCAACAACCAAACAGTCTACCGTTCCTTAGTTTATACAGTATGTTATTTTATGTGTTCCTTGTATTTTACACACAAAGTCATGTACTAAAGTTACAATATAATGCTTGACTAGATCTGTCTACTGTTGATTCGTTTAGTCAAACACTAATATGTCATGCAGCTTCGTACATATCAATGTTAATAAATAAACTCTAAAATTAACATGAATTTTATGCATGATACTAACAACTACTATTTTTGTAAATTTCTATTCACTGTTTATATCGGTTGATTCCAATAAAACATATGTTGAATGCTTTTATGGTTCGTTAATGATTTAGATCAGTTTTTATAAACAAGTACATCTATAAAAGTTTGCTTACTGTTTAAATTTACTACAACATGATACTGTAATTATACTTACCGACATCTTTCGCTGTAAAGACATAATTACAGTATAATATTAAAATGTAACAAGAAAGTATAACAGTATATATTAGTACATTATGATAATGCTGGTATACATAATTAATACACAATAGTCATTTAAGTGGGGTTTAGGTGGTAATGGTGTTTAACGTCACTTTCAAACAATATGTAAGTTGCATAATTTAAAATTGACATTCAATCTATATATCCTGATATAGGTTAATATGTGGTACGCATGTCTAAGTTAATGTTAATAGTAAATAATACCGTCTGGTGTTGGTGTACCTGAATTCCCCAATAGATCAACAATTGAATTACAATATATATTGTAATGTGTAATCATTTTGTATTTATGTTAAACAATTTAATAGTATCCATTTATAATTTATTTTCAGGTAGCATAATACAATCCCCATAGTATTGTATCATCATGGAAGTGATGGACTTAAACCTTGTATTAAACTATAAGATTCACACGTAGTCTTAACATATACGACTTAAGCTTAGTCTTAAAGTGCTAAAATTAAGCTTAATCTTAAACTATCAGCTTAAAACGTAGTCTTGAAATATAAGATTGAGACTTATTCTGAAAGTGTTTGACTTTAGCTAAGCCTTCAATAGTTATACTTATTCGTAGCATTAATGTGTTAGACTTAACATTCCAAGTTTTGTTTATTATAAAAACAAACAAATTATAAAAGGAACAAAGATAAACACAACAACTAACTGTACAATATTATGTGATGCTACAGTTAACTTAGAAGATAAATGATAATAAAAATAAGTTTACATCAAGATGCTTTTATTTATTAGTTACAATGAATATTTTGATAGTAGATGTACAGAGACATTTCTAGATTACATATTTATAAAACTTCTTTTCTTCATTATCATTCTTTTGTTTTGTCAATTTTAAGGGATTGATCTTTTCTGTTTTAGGATGGCGCTGATAATTGTAAAATCATCAAATTGTATTATCATTTATGTTTTGTGATTGTCTGTATTTCAAATGATGTTTTGTGATTGTCATTATTTCTAATGATGTTTTGTGATTGCCTTTATTTCAAATGATGTTTTGTGATTTTTTGTATTTCGAATGATGTTTTGTGATTGCCTTGATTTCCAATGATGTTTTGTGATTGTCTTTATTTCAAATGATGTTTTGTGATCGTCTTTATTTCAAATGATGTTTTGTGATTGCCATGGTTTCCAATGATGTTTTGTGATCGTCTTTATTTCAAATGATGTTTTGTGATTGCCATGGTTTCCAATGATGTTTTGTGATT
>MJUT01029715.1:0-22010 GCA_002080005.1 Gigantidas platifrons | reverse complement strand
CTTTATAGATTTTCATGCGAAACGAACTTGTGTATTTTGTATAATCGTTACATCCCTCTTTCTATAAAGAAGAGAACTTTGACTAGAAATGTTGAATGTCACTTGTATTAATTTACCAGTCCTTTTTTTTTCTAAAGAAAACTTGATAACCCTAAATTGTCTATGACTAGAATCTCTTGACTAGAAATTGTATAAAATAAACAATTAAAAAAAACAATTTAACCAGTTCATATGCCTATCAAGAAAACAAAATTTATAACAATTATCCTGTATCAAAGTCCTTGTATTTCTGCGGAAACTTCACTTCTCTTCCGGATCTGGTCATGCTTGAGGCAACTGAAGTTCGGATCGGATCATCACTGGATGGTCTACGATCGTCATTGTTAGCATGAACTGGGGTATCGACACGAGACGGTGGACTACCAACAGTTTTGCGCTTCGGGGTATTCTCTACATTCTCAGTGTCTGGTTCAGTCACATATTCATCTATACTGACATCATTCGGTCGCACATTCTCAAATTGTCCATTTCTACATTTACGGATACGAATGTCTCTCCTGTTACGTCTCAGAGTTTGGCCTTCATCGGTAAACACTTCATATGAACGTATATTCACTTTTTTATTTACAGTACTTTTTTTCCATGTTTTCGATCGATCATTAGGTTTCGGTGCTAACCAAACACGTTGTCCTTGTTCTAATTCACTCAAATCTTTCGCGTTTCGATTGTAATAGTCACATTGTTTTTCTTTACTTCTTTGGATTTCTTTCAAAGCTGATTTCTGCACATGTGGTTTTAAGAGAACGCGTGTTGTTGGTAGTCGGGTTTTTGTTCTTTCAAAGCTGATTTCTGCACATGTGGTTTTAAGAGAACGCGTGTTGTTGGTAGTCGGGTTTTTGTTCTTCTAGACACCAATCGTTGAGCTGGACTGCTGGACATACCTTCTGTTGGCGTGTTACGAAAATCTAGAATACTTAAATAAATGTCTTCATTGTTCTTACGAGCACGTTTCATCAGTCTCTTAACAGTTTTGACAGCTTGTTCCGCCTCACCGTTACTCTGTGGGTATGTAAGCGACGACGTGACATGTTCAAATTCCCACCTTTTCGCAAACTCTTCGAACTCTTTACAACTAAAATGCGGACCATTGTCTGAAATGACAGTGTCTGGTATCCCATATCTGGCAAACAGCGCACGAAGTTTGCGAATAACTGTCTTCGGTTTTGTTGTCTCTAAAAAGTCAATTTCCCAGAAGTTTGAGAAATAGTCAACTGTCACTACGTAGTCTTTCCCATCGAATGAACACAGATCAGTTCCTATCTTAGCCCAAGGACGATCAGGAACTTCATGCGGATTTAAAGTCTCTTTCTGTTGTTTATTTTCATACATTTGACAAGTTTCACATGATTCTATGTATTGCGTAATATCGGCTTGCATGCCTGGCCAATACATACATTCTTTTGCGCGTCGTAGGCATCCACCAATCCCGATATGAGATGAGTGAACTCGTTGCATCATATCAGTTCGAAGCGTCTTTGGCACAATTGCCTTTTCTCCACGAAGCAGGATTCCATCTTGCACCGACAGTTCGTCTCTGAAATCAAAATATGGCTTAGCTAACGGCGAACAATTTTCGCGCTTAAGCGGCCAAACCTGAAGAATTGTGTCTTTCAAGACTTGCAAAGACTCGTCACTGCACGTATGCTTACGAATGTCAGAAAGCCTAGATTCCGTCATAGGCAAATACTGTACCATGTTTACGATTTCTAAGTTTTTTTCAAAATCTGAATTGTCAGTTTCTTTCAGATAAGCGCGACTCAACGTATCTGCGATATACATAGTGTTACCCGGTTTATACCGTATCGCATAATCATACTGTTGTAAGCGAAGCATCATCCGCTGTAAACGTCTCGGAGCTGCCAATAAAGATTTCTTCACGATTGACTCAAGCGGCTTATGATCACTGTCTACATTTACGACACGACCGTATGTATACTGGTGGAAACGTTCTAAACCAAATACAACCGCGAGCATTTCTTTTTCTATCTGCGCGTATCTTGTTTCAGTATTCGTGAGCGCTCTACTCGCAAACGCGATTGGTTGGCCATTTTGAAGCAAACTTGCCCCTAGACCCGTTAACGACGCGTCACATTGCAGAGTCAATTCTTCTTTGGGGTCATAATATTTCAAAACTGGGCTTGTACAAACAGGTCTCTTTATCTCCGTTACCGCGCGTTCATGTGTGTCTAACCAGCTCCATTCCGCGTTTTGTACCGTCAGTTTCCGCAAAGGCTCACACAAATCACTTAACCGCGGCAGAAATTTACTCAAGTATGTAATGAACCCTACAAACCGTCTAACCGCAGACACATCCGTCGGCGTTGGCATGTGCATTACGGCCTTCACCTTATCAGGATCGGCTCGAACTCCGTTACTAGTCAAAAGGTGACCAACAAATTTCACCTCTTTGCGTTTGAACTTTAACTTGTCTTTGTTTAACTTTAAGTTTCGCTCTCGACAGCGTTCCATGAGCGCTTTGAAATTGCGGCCATGGTCGCGAATCGCGATCTCATCTGTTTCTCCCTCACCGAAGATTAAAATGTCATCATGTACGCACCGTACACCTGGCAAACCATCTACCGTTTGATTTTGTCGACGCTGGAATTCTTCCGGAGCGAAATTAAGCCCAAATGGCATACGCAGCCAACGAAACCTACCGTGCGGTGTATTAAACGTTGTCAGCATAGAACTTTCAGTGTCTAATTTGACATGTCAAAACCCATTCTTTGCATCCGCAACCGAGAACACGCGCGCTTTATTCAGATCGGGTAACAGTTCCTCTACCGTTGGCATCGGGTAGTGACTACGTTGAATTGCTTTATTCAAATTGCGAGGGTCAAGACAAATTCTCAACTTGTTCGGTTTTTCTACGATTACAAGGTTGTTCACCCACGGGGTAGGCTCAGTTACTGGTGCAATTATCTCTTTCTCAGTTAAGCGCTCTAACTCTGTCTTAAGCTTCTCGCGTAATGAAACCGGTATTTTGCGCGGCGGATGAATTACAGGCTGCACTTCCGGATCGATTTTTAATCTATATGTTCCTGCTAAACATCCTGTACCTTCAAATACATCACTATACTGTGTAAACACATAATTTTCACTTAACATTTCATCAGATTGCATTGCCACATGTAAAATATTATCATAATTGATGGTCACTAATTGCATCATTTGAATCGACGGGTTTCCTAGAATCGGTGTTGTTTTCTGTTGAACTACAATGAAATCGACTTGATGAACACTCTGGTTTTTCGGATTAGTAAGCTCAAGTGTTGTTTTAACGATCGGCTTAATCTGTGATTTGTCGTACATGGTTAACACTGTACTCGATTTCGCAATTTTATAACCCACACCATTAAGCATTTAAATTGGTATAACATTACAGCTGGCACCGCTGTCTAGTTGAAATCTAACGGGTTTTCCTTCGATGTGCATCATAGCGTAAATCTGCTCGTTTGAGTCTGTAGACACGGTTGCAATTTCAAAATAATCATTTTCCAAATCACTTTCTACGTAATGAACACGTTTCTGTTTGTTATTCCTTTTCTGTGGTGATTGTTGTGGCGGAGGTTGTGATTTACCACACATGACTGCAAAATGGTCCTTTTTCTTACATTTGTGACAAACTTGACCATATGCCGGGCACTTTTGTTTTGAACACTACCTTTAGAATATTGTCTCTTGTCATATTTCATTTTAGCACCTTTGTCTGGTGTGCGTAATGCATGAACCTCAGCAGCTGGAGCATTGTCTATTTCGCGCATTCTCTCCTTCGAAAGTTCAGAAGCTCGACAGATATCAAGACAACTTTTCAATGTCAAATTTGTTTCACGCAACAAGCGTTCACGTAAACTTGTGTCTTTAATGCCGCACACTATGCGGTCTCTAATTAGCGACTCTTCGATTTCGCCATATCCACAATTCGCTGCTACCAGTTTCAGTTCTGTAACATAATTGTAAATCGACTCACCAGGCTGTTGGTTCCTAGAATTGAATTTATAACGTTCAACACTCTCATTTTTCATTGGATTGCAATACAAATCAAATTTTTCAATTACTGTTTGTAATGTCCGTTCATCCTCGACTTCCACGAATGTCAATGTATCATACACTTCTCGACCTCGATTACCAATCAAATATCTGAACATTTTGACTTTGTGCTTGTCATCTTTGTCTGCTAATGCTAAATCTGCGTATAGTGTAAACTCTTCCCTCCACTTTTTCCAAGTCTGCGATAAGTTCGGTGAATCAAAATTCAACCTGTCTGGGGCTTTNCCTTTTAAACGATTTGGATATCACCAGATCAATATGTTTATCCCAAGATCCATCTTCAGTAAGAATTAATCCTAAATGTTTATGTTTAGTTATAGATTGCAGAATTACATTACTCATAATTAGTGGTGGATGTTGGGGTTTATTACGTTTTTTTTAAATTAACATTGATTCTGTCTTTTGTGGATTAAAGGTAACAAGCCAGTCAATAGACCACTTATGAATTTTTTCAAGGTCGTTATTAATGAGTCTAGAAGCATCCAAGGGATCGTCAACTATTAGATTTAATGTAGTGTCATCGGCAAATAGTCTTATATTACAATTTATATCAGATGCTATATCATTTATAAAGACTAAAAATAATAAGGAGACCAATATGGAACCTGGCGGAACTCCAGCGTTAATTCCTATCCAAGGTGATTCTGAACCGTTAATTACAACACGTTGTTGTCGATCAAGTAAATAGTTTTCAAACCAGCGTAAGAGATTTCCCTTTATTCCATATTTTCTTAATTTATATAAAGACCTTTATGCCAAACACGATCAAAAGCTTTACTAATATCACAGAACACCACTCGGATTTCTTTGCCCTGATCTAAAGCCCTTCCAAAGTCATTAATTATATCCAAAAGTTGGTTGACTGCTGAATCATTTTTTGTGAAACCTGACTGAAAAGAAGTGATAACATTTTTATCTACTAAGAAATTATGTACATGTTTGTATACACATCTTTCCATAACCTTACCAATAACACTTATTAGAGATATTGGTCTGTAATTTTTTACATTGTTTGGATTATTAGTTTTAAAAACAGGTACAACATTAGCATTTTTCCAGTCAGATGGATACTTACATTGGCTTAGTGACACATTAAACAATCTAGATAATGGTTTACATAAAATATTAGCAGCTTCCTTTAATAGTCTGGGGTTAATCATGTCAGGTCCTATGGCTTTTGATATATCTAAGGTCTGAAGTATATCTCTAACTTGTTCGTCAGTAAGTTCAATGTCTGTTAGTTCGAAGTCATGCATTATATCTACGTCAGGAGTATTTACATTGGAATCATTGAGATTAGACTGCATGGAAAAAATACTTGTTAAATAGCTCTGCTTTGTCTCTGTCGATTTCTACAACATTATCATCATCAATTAAAGGTGGGATAGATTTATTACTTTTTTCAAGTCTGTTAATTTTTTTTTATTAAAGTCCAAAAGTTTTTACTCCCGGGCTTTTCACTAATTATTTTATCTGACAAATCATTATAGTAAGTGTCGCGTGCCGTCCGTATAATGTCAACACATTTGTTCCGTTGTTTTCTAAATTTTTCCCATTTGTAGGCCATGTTTGATTTTTTGGCTTTTTTATGTAATTTTTTTTTATTTTCGTATGTTTTTTCTAATGTAACTCGTTATCCAAGGTGGGTCCGATTTCCTAATTGTCACTATTTTATTAGGGATAGTATCAGCAGCTGCATTTAATATAACATCAGTAATAGAACTAGTTAAACTGTCAATATCATGTCATTGTTATCAAATAGTACATCCCAATCAACATTTATAAGTTTTTCCCTGTAAACATTGTAATCACCTCTATCATATAAGTATACCTTCCGTTTAAAAGGTTTTGGCGACTGTTTTTCAATATTCAATAAACCTAGAGTTGGGCAGTGATATCGAACTTGATCTAGTAAAGATGGTCCAACCTCAGAATACACAACTCCATTCGCATTATCTGTAATAATCAAATCTAACGAAGTGGAGCTATGCTCAGTAAAATACGTAGGTGTGGTAATAAGTTGGTGAAGGCTAAATTGTGTTAACACATTGCTCATTCTCAAGTTACTCTGATTCAATTGATTGTCGTTAAAATCTCCGACCATAATCAATTGATTAAAATTACAATTAATAGCTAATTCTATGGAATCGGAAAAGTTATTCCAGACTGCATCATAACTACTAGGAGGGATATAAAAAGTTCCATATAATACTTTATAATTTTTAAACTGTAGTTCCAACCAAACACATTCAATATCATTTACTTCTAGATCAAGACGTCGAACACAATTTACATTGTTTCTAATATCAACAATAACACCACCTCCTGATCTAGTTTGTCTGTCAGTTCTAAATGGTTCTTTAAAATCGGGTATCAATAATTCTTCATTATCATCAACAGGTTTGAGCCAGCTTTCAGTAAAAGATAGAATATCAAGTGATGAGTATTCAGCAATTATATTATCCATTTAGGCTTTATACTTTGTATATTAAAATGCATAAAAGACACTGAACTTTCTAGTAATTGACATATTATGTAAAAACCAATTATCAGAACCTGTAGAAGTATCAAATGAAGAATCAACTATATCATTCTGTATACCAGAAACAGGTCCCGGGTTGACTTCTATTCCGGAAATTATCAGCATTATAGCTACTACTATACAGTGAAATGTAATATTAAGGGTACATGTTTTTATGTCTATTGTTCTACTATCATTAGAGTGACTGGTTCTCGATTTTGCAGTTTGACAATTGATCAGTTTAGAAAAATCAATCATAACAGGGTTAAGATATAACAGGATTACAAGGGGTAATATTTGTATTCCGTTACCAGCCAACAAATTGAAAGCAATGATATCAAGTACAGACAACTTTTGTTTTCTTCTTATAGCCGTTGGGTTAAACATGCCTACTCTTCTCCTGTGAATCTCATTATTAACACCCATTAGGTTATACCTGTAGGGAAAATCTTCTCCTGTGAATCTCATTATTAACACCCATTAGGTTATACCTGTAGGGAAAATCAAATATGTATCAAGAGAAGAATAGGCAAAAGTAATACACGTAAGTATGTTTGAATAAAATAAGTCAGTGTTAGTATTTCCTTTATCAATCATACCATCATGAAAGTAATATATTAAATGTGATTTTATATAAAAATAATTTAACTTGTAGAAAAACATTTCTTCGTCAAGAGAGAAATATAATGAAAAAAAAAGAAAGCAATATATACATGAAAATACTTAGACGTGAAGAAAAACATTTCTTCGTCAAGAGAAAAATATAATGAAAAAAAGAAAACAATATTTACATCAAAATAGCTGAATGTGGAGAGATACATTTAAAATGTAATAGTGTAAACAAAATAATATATACAGTATTGAAGTGTAATGGTTGCATTTGTATTTTGGACGGGAGAAAATCACATTTCAAGTTTTTTAACCATAAAAGAACCCTTTACATTGAGATAAGGAAATATTATACCAGGTAATTTTTTTTTCAGGTTAGGATGACGGAAATACAATTTCGTAGAATAAAATTGGGTGAGAAGAAGGCAATTCCGAATAAAAAAAAAAAAAAAAGATACAAACAAATAACAACATAATTTTGACATCAAGCTTGCAAATCGCTCTTACTAAAACATTATAATTACGAAAACAGCTAGTTTGTATTGTGTCGCAAATTTGACCCAGTAATAAATTGTGTTCGCTCACACAATATCCATGACGTGATTTCCTTTAACTATGTACAAGTCAATAGGCACTGTATTTTGCCTACAATCAATATGGGTAGGCACATCAATCTAACACATGTAGTATTCACAAGATTACTTTATATATATTTTTATAGCAATAATAAAGTGAAAAGACTCTACTTATTTCACATTCATGTACTCTATACATTGCCTGCAATACAATCAATGAATAGGTCACATTTCAATCAGTGCACAGTTTATTACCGACACCTATTTTAATTTATACATAATTTTACATCTCTGATATTATAAAAGAAAATTTTGACGAAATTATACTACGTTATATAAAATTTCCGATGATGAAATTGGAGCGAAATGATATCGTCATCAGATTACATATTTTTTTAGCGTTATGGGAAATATCATAAAATTGACCCCTCTATTACTTCCTCATACTGAAATCACGTGGCGTCCATTCATACGCCGAGTTAAATTATTATAATAAATCCATTCGCATCTCAACATACTCATGGAGCAGTCAAAGGGTAGATTACACGTCGATCATTCAATAATAAATCCGACTCATGTTTTAATAATATGACCCAAAATTATGAGGAAATTATTATGACGAAACTGTAAATTACTAAAAACATTAATTTTACCGTTACAATATTGTATAGTAAATGGTGTTCACTTGAGCTATTAATCACGTGGTCTCCATTCTTGCCAACACAATGTGTATTGCCTACCGTATGTCATGTGACTATCATTGGGATCAATGCACTTTATATTCGGACACAATACATGAATGTACATATGTAGGTAGTTTAAAATCTGAAACAAAGAGAAAACTAAGTTTCAGGAATATTCACTTGTTAAGCGATCAATTGAACAAGCTGAAGTAGTAATGAGAAAATGAAATCATGTTCAACTTAAGAAATTTCAGGATTTGCAGTAGAATAAATATATCAAACAAGATGATAGAAAAACAAAAACAATAACAAAACACAATTTGGACGTCTAGCAAAACCGACAACTATAAATTACTAAAAACATTAGTTTTACGGCCATATATACACAGACTGAGTTATCTTACACTATTGTTTTGTAGATGGTGTTCACTCTAGCAGGGTTCAAGCTATAAATCACGTGGTCTCCATTCACTATAATGTGTATTGCCTACTATGTCATGTGATTATCATTGATCAATACACATTTCATACCGACGGATGAATGAAAGAGCCCTCCCAAGTACGTTATTACGTGTGCTGACGAAATTATGAAATTTGTTATAAGACCAGATTTTAGCATGCAAACATAATGAACAAAGACAAGATAACTTAACTTCATACTGTTCATACTGTACATATTCGTGTACCTGATAAATAGAGTAGGTCAAGTCGGCTAGTTAACGTACGATCTGAAAGACCAACGGAATTACGTGTAGTGATATAATAGTTAGGAAAATAGGCGAATATTTGATTAACTAAAATGAAAAAAAAAAAACATTTTAAACATAAGACAATACAGTGAATGAGAGAAGAAATCAGTAAATGTCAAGTTATATACATGTAGCAACAGTGATTTTTGAACTACAACTATGAATTGTATTAGTTAATCTTGCAATCTTGCAACGACGTTGTCAAGTCTAAGTTGTACCATCAATTCGTCGAATGCTCTAGCTGAGTTTGCTACATGTTTGTTGTCATACATGTCCTTTATCATTATCTTGCCGTTGGTCGTCCATGTTTCCTTGATATCTTTCTCTCGTACTAATTTCCGCGCATGGAAGGCGATCATGTCTCTAGTTTTTGTTAGATCTTCATTTATTCTGACGTCTTTATATTTGGTGTTTTTCAGATATTTTCGGCATCTAAGAATTCTTATTTTGTGGATGGAGAGTCAACTCTTGCTATTATTTGCTTGTTTTCTTTCTTGCCCACGCGATGTGCTCGTAAGACTTCTGGTGGTTTAAAATCTTTGCAATGGATTTGACTATTTCATGAACAATATCAATAGGACTTTCTGCTTCTTGGAACTTATAAATGCCAGTTACCCGTATTAACTATCGCCTACTGTATTGTTCTTGTGAATCTATTTCTCCCTGTAATCGTGTATTTTCATCCCCGAGCCGTTTGATGTCTGCTTTAAGAGGAGTAACTATTTTTTTCACTGCTTCGGAAACCGCTCTTTGAATCACAAATTCAATGTCATTATATATTTTAGATTTGATGCAGTTTGCAATCTTTTCAATATCCTCCTCTGTCAATTTAGACATATTGTAACTGTAATCTGGTTGAAAGTCAGTGTCTGATAATATAGATGGTAGGGGACTCTCAAAATCTGATTTATATGGCTTTTCGTCACGATCAGGGGGCGTTGGTCGACTATTCCTTCTTTGTCTTGAGGAATTATCTGGTGTTGACATTTACGAGTGTTTGTTTGTGTTTGTGATACTATTATTGTTACTATTGTACAGTATGTCTTTGAATTAATTTTTTTTTATTTAATTCATCTAAATATTTCATATGTGTTATACCAATGAACATATAACATTAATACCTTTTTTTATTGATTTCATTGAAATACATACCAATTCTTAACATGGTGGTTGTTTTGTTTGTTTTATTGGAGATTCTAGTAGTTTTGCGACAATTCCAAATTTATTTTTTTATTAAGAAATGATATCGACGATTTGAAGACACTTGTTTAAGAGGCAATAGTAAATAAAGAGTTTCCGTAAATGACTCGATCGCAAAATATAGGTCCTTAGCACATAACACCACTTGATTGTCGACGCAGATAGACGAACTGAGGCGACATGTTTAATGTGTGGTGGGAGCTGAGTTGTAAGTGTCCAGAGTAGATGATGGACAGGCAACTGCTGGCTGTAAGGGCCCAGAGTTGATGATACACATACTACTGCTGATTGTAAGGGACCAGAGTTGATGATGGACAGGCTACTGCTGGTTGTAAGGGACCAGAGTTGACGATGGACAGGCTACTGCTGGTTGTAAGGGACCAGAGTTGATGATGGACAGGCTACTGCTGGTTGTAAGGGACCAGAGTTCATGATGGACAGGCTACTGCTGGTTGTAAAGGATCAGAGTTGATGATGAACAGGCTACTGCTGGTTGTAAGGGACCAGAGTTCATGATGGACAGGCTATTGCTGGTTGTAAGGGACCAGAGTTCATGATGGACAGGCTACTGCTGGTTGAAAAGGATCAGAGTTGATGATGGACAGGCTACTGCTGGTTGTAAGGGACCAGAGTTGATGATGGACAGGCTACTGAAGGTTCTAAGGGACCAGAGTTGATGATGGACAGGCTACTGCTGGTTGTAAACTCTTACTTCATCTAGACGGGAGGTCAAATAGATCTGATTCGAATAATCTGTTAGTCAGGCAAAACAATTGAACAGATTATGTAAGCAATACCAATAATAGATGTTCATTATGGCGTTAAAGAACAATAACTCACTCTCTAATAATAAATCATTTATACTCTATGAATGCTGTTCTCCAAATAGTCACCTGATGGAGTCATTAAAGTGCATGTACTGTAAGTGAGCGGTCATGTATATATGTGTATTGGATGTATATATATTGTCTCTGTTTCTATGAGTTTCCGCTTAAATTTTGGAATTGTTCTATTGCCCATATAATCTCTTTTCAATTGTACGTAAGCGATAGCATACTTTTCAATAGTGTTATTGATATCTTTCGAACACATTTTGAAAGAAAAGATGATACTATCCTCTAAGCATCTTAAGCAGGTAAGTTAAACGTTACTAATATTGAATCGGCTATTTACTGAATTTCAAAGTCAGTCAATTAACAACGGGCAAGCAATATAGCAATGGTATCGGCCGAGACATAGATCTTGCATTGCTAATTTTACCCGAGAAGCAATTTATGAGGAATTGAAATCCCAAATGAGTTGCCAACTCGCTGTTTCCAATGCGAGACATTTTGAAACATATACAGCCGCGTACAGGGTCGTGCCAGGTGCTAAATATGACTTGTGTGGAGGATGACCGTACATTCGGAATGCCAATTTGGTGTTCAACCATTTGTGTGTCTGTCCCAATCCTGGATTCCCAACGTTATATGTCATGGTCTTTACCACGTTTAATGAGTTGATATTGGTGGAATTGTTGACCATCACTGTTTCAACTTTCTTTTCATAGCATAACCTAGATGGGCGGTTAAGAACGAAACCTTACGACAAAAGAGATGATTTCAATTTTCCCATTGTGAACTTTCCATTTATATGTAACAGCATTCCAGCATCATCTGCATATGGAGTATATATCTCTCAGTTGATACGATATTCCAGTGTTTGTGGTTCCTATCAGGATGTCCTTGATAGAGTGTTACTGCTAACAAGGAAGCTACTGAACCAAGGGTTCCTCTTGGCTAAGTTGAAATTATCACTTCGAAAGTTTTACGGTCACCACCATGACTTGGTTGACCGTTATGGAATATCAGTGTCACAAATGACCACAGATATGTTCCACTTGTCGTAAACACTTCCCGGTCCTTTCCTGATTGGTGACATCACCCGGTTTGTAACTAGATTAACAAGACGGGTGCCACTGGTGGAGCAGGAACTGCTTATCCTTCTCCGGAGCACCTGAGTTCATCCCGGTTTTAGTGTGGTTTATGTTACTCGATCTTTAGTTGTATGTGTATGTTTTGTAGATCGTTTGTTGTCCTTTTGTCCTATTTATTCTGGCCATTGTGTTGTATATTCTTCTTCGACATACGGATTCTGGTATCTTCAAACTCTTCTTTTAACTAAGTTTAACCCTGCCACTCTTTATTGAAGTGGATGTAGCCATGAAACTGAGTGGTCATGTATGTTTTTTGTATTGAATTTTGAAGCTGTTCCTGCAATGTCTTATTTTTTGCTTTTCATTTTATTTTTAATTATTTAATCAGATATTATTGTAATTCCAACTCGTATTTTTTGTTGTTGAAATATTTGATTATAATATAAATTGATTTTTGGTGTAAAAAAAAATAACGACAGTATGCCATAAACAGTTTGATAATGTAATTGTTTTGTCTTTATCTGGTAAAATAGAAAAAAGGGTTTTTAATTTGTGAAATTTCGTAAAAACATGCTTTCAATATAAACAAAAGATTGACGAAATATGGAATATGCATGTTACATTGTATAATTGACCCCCATTTAACAAGTAAATATCAAAAGTGGTTTATCTATAGACCCCCTTTACATAATAATAGACCTCCTGATTTAACGAATTCAATTGGTAAATACATTTATATATATCATATGTATTTGTGTTGTCTACGTAATATCCAGTTATAAGCTAGGCAACTACATGGTGTTAAGTGGTTTCAATCGTTTAACCAATTCACAAAGGAAACCAAATTATCCGTCCACCAAACAAACTTTATTTCATCATTTTATTTCTTAATGTAGAGGTTGTGTAACTCTGAGTATTGTTTCCTTAATTATTACTTTTAAATTCTTGTATTGTTATTTGTTAAAGCATATTTCATTTTTCATGTCAAGGTAAATATGTCAATTACCGTTTTTCTTAATTTCTCAGAACGTGCACAAGTTCGTGTATAAAATGTTTAATGTAGATGCAATCCTTAAATCATGTAATTATTATTAAAACTAAGGTTCTCCTCCCTCATACGTAGGTGATCGTAAATAATTTCAGCCATCGTGTTTAGACCATTTGGTTTTCTTGCTCACAAAGAATTTATTTAGCTTTCTCCAAACTATTAACTCGTAGCGTACCAGAAACGAGTCGAGTGCACTAAATTAGATGTCTACCTTTTTCTTTATTGTCGATGTACTATTAATCCTAAATAGACAATATTAGTGCAGTGTCTTAAAATAAAAAGTTTATGTGTATGAGGCTTTAAAACTGTAATAAAGGCGAGGTTCATCGAGCATTTCCCTAGTCATACACTTTATATTTTAAGACACTGCATTAATATTGTGTTTATCCTGCAGAAAAATCACATTAAGCCATTGACGTTTATATTTTCAAATAAATAATGCAATTACACAATCACCCCTTAATTGCCACTTTTGATGTTTTCTGTCAACAGGAAGTGAACTGGATTTAAAATTAGGTTCCCAAAGCTCTACAGGTAACATATATATGGAAGTGATACCAGAAACAGAAATAATTGGGTCAGTGACAGTATATATATATATAGCTGAAATGTTATCCAGTGATTTAACATTGATATGAGATAAAACAATCGTTTATTGACAATAATATATATAATAGCCTATTACACCTACATGTACGTGCCGTAAAAGGGTTATAGTTTATTCACGTTTTACGACACTTCAACAATATTTTAGTTATAGTTTTATTGACGTAAATAAAAGGCAGACCTATTAACAACCATCCGATTAGTATTACTATGGCGGATATGAAAAAAATACCATGTCCATTGTATTGTTTTACAATCATTGATCTAACAAGCTTCTGTTAAGTGTTGATTAATGGTAAACATTTAATAATACATTATATTGAAGCAAAGCAAATTCAGATACAGAAGGTACCTCTGTGTAAAGGAACAATCTGCTTGTAAATGCAAGTGCAATGCCCAAATAAGTAGTCCTATTATAATTCAAGAGGTTTATTATTATGTAAATGGGGTTCTATTATAAATAAAATGGAGACTGCTTTTCCCGCTTTAAATCGCTATCTTAAAGATATAGAAATAGATGAACTGCCTGCAATGATAAAACTAATAGTTAATCCCCCAATATTTTTTTAGCCAACTAACTTTAATAATGCTTATACCATAAGCAAACTCAATCGTATATTTGTATGCGGTTGTGTTTATTTGCAGAAAACCACGCAGAAAATTATTAATTATACTTTTGTCATATATTTCTATTTGACAAAGGAAGATAGCAACAAGATGTGTAAAAATGATAACACCAATTCATATAATTTCAAAGCATATAAAGTCCAAAATCATGCGTTTTCAATAAATTAAACATATTGCCATATTATTTTTTTTTGTAGAGTGTACTATCTTGTCAATCTGTGCAAATTAATAGGTCATGAGAGTAAAGATGATTGCTTTTACAAATTACTAAATACGCAATGTCACAATATGATTATGTAATTCACCACATATTCCTGAGAAGGGGGAAACATTTAATTTTTTTAACCAAATCTCCGAGGAGAAATTACGTGTACACACATTTGAAAAAGTTTCGATAGAAATAATAACTCACCAATCAATAGAGATGTAAATTGATTATGTAATTTCTTTAACTGAAATGTCAAAATATTTTCAAAAGGTTAGAGAGTGTTGCGGCACAAGGCACATATAATCGGTCGTATGTGGTTCGTTGCAAGGAAAACAGAAAACAAAGTTCGCCCTGATACATCACATCACCATCTCCTTGTGGCGAGCAAAACATAATACCGTCCAATGTCGGCTTTTTCTTGCATGACTTATAGTTGGTAATGTATTTAGAGATTGCTACACTCGTTGCAAATTTCGGAAAAGAGTACACACATTGTAGCCGTGGCAAATGACAAACTGTATCGTCCCTACCCTACCCGATGCTTTTTAGCTCACCTGACCCAAAGGGTCAGGTGAGCTATTGCCATCACTTTTCATCCGTCGTCTGTCGTCCGTCCATCAACATTTCACATCATTTTAATCTTCTCCTCAGAAACTACTAGGCCAATTGCAACCAAACTTTGGTGGAATGGTCCTTGGATGGCCCCCTCCAAAATTGTGTCCGGTGTTCCCGACTTCAAACCAAGATGGCCGCCAAGCTAAAAATAGAAAAAAGGGGGATTAAATTTCAATTGTCTATTGCTGCTTTAGTATAAGTCAAAATGAGCTCAAATTTTAACTGCTGCTACATGGCAATGAGTAGTTTAACATATATTACGGGTTTTTCTGTGAAATTTTTCTTTCAGCCGATTTATACCGATTATGCAAATTAGGCATATTTTGTACTTTTTGTCCTTTATTTCAAAAACTATAAGAGATATATGTGAAGTTTAACTGCAAACATGTTCAGCATGTCAAGATCAACATACCCTGCAATTTTGAATTAAATTTGATGACCCAACATGGAGTTGTTGACCTTTTTTCATCAATTTTTTTTTTAAATTTAATACTTTTCATCTTATATTTCAAAAATTGTAAGAGATAGATGTAAAGTGTAACTGTAAAAATGTGCAGCATGTCAAGATCTACATCCCCTGCAATTTTGAAGTAAATCTGATAACCTATCTTGGAGTTTTTGTCCTTTTTTCATCAAATTTTTAAAATTTTAATACTTTTCGTCCTTTATTTCAAAGACTATAAGAGATAGATGTTAAGTTTAAATTACATAAATGTGCAGCATGTCCAGATCTACCTACCCTGCAATTTTGAAGTAAATGCTATTTCCCAATTTTGGAGTTATTGCCCTTTTTTCATCATATTTTCAAAATGTTAATACTTTTCGTCCTTTATTTCAAAAACAATAAGAGATAGATGCTAAGTTTAACAGAAACATGTTCAACATGTCAAGATCTACATACCCTGCAATTTTGAAATAAATCTGATTACCCATCTTGGAGTTATTGCCCTTTTTTCATCAAATTAAATTTTTTTTAAAACTTTTCATCTTATATTTCAAAAACTGTAAGAGATAGATGTAAAGCGAACTGTAAAAATGTGCAGCATGCCAAGATCTACATCCCCTGCAATTTTGAAGGAAATCCCATAACGCGTTTTGGAGTTATTTTCATCAAATTTTCAAAATCTTAATACTTTTCGTCTTTGATTTAAAAACTATAAGAGATAGATGTTAAGTTTAAATTACAAAAATGTGCAGCATGTCAAAATCTACCTACTCTACAATTTTGAAGTAAATCTCATTACCCATTTTTGGAGTTATTGCCCTTTTTTTCATCAAATTTTCAAAATTTTAATACTTTTCATCCTTTATTTCAAAAACTATAAGAGATAGATGTTAAGTTTAAAATACAAAAATGTTCAGTATGTCAAGATCTACCTACTCTGCAATTTTGAAGTAAATCTCATTACCCAATGTTGGAGTTATTGCCCTTTTTTCATCAAATTTTCTAAATTTCAATACTTTTCGTCCTTTATTTCAAAAACTATGAAAGATAGATGTTAAGCTTAACTGTAAAGATCTACAGCATCTCAAGATCTACCTACCCTGCAATTTTGAAGTAAATCCCATAACCCATTTTGGAGTTATTGCCCTTTTTTCATCAAATCTTCAAAATTTTAATACTTTTCGTCCTTTATTTCAAAAACTAAATGAGATAGATGTTAAGTTTAAATTACAACAATGTGCAGCATGTCAAGATCTACATACTCTGCAATTTTGAAGTAAATCTCATTACCCAATGTGTGAGTTATTGCCCTTTTTTCATCAAATTTTCAAAATTTTAATACTTTTCGTCCTTTATTTCAAAAACTAAAAGAGACAGATGTTAAGTTTAAACTACAAAAATGTTCAGAATGTCAAGATCTACTTTCCCTGCAATTTTGAAGTAAATTTGATGACACATCATGGAGTTATTGCCCTTTTTTCATCAAATTTTTTAAAATTTTAATACTTTTCGTCTTATATGTTAAAAACTATAAGATATAGATGTTAAGATTTAACCGCAAACATGTTCAGCATGTCAAGATCTACATACCCTGCAATTGTGAAGTAAATCCCATAACCCATTTTGGAGTTATTGCCCTTTTTCCATCAAATTTCAAAATTTTGATACTTTTCGTCCTTTATTTCAAAACCTATAAGAGATAGATGTTAAGTTTAAATAGAAATAATGTGCAGCATGTCTAGATATACCTACCCTGCAATTTTGAAATAAATGCCATTTACCAATTTTGGAGTTATTGCCCTTTCTTCATCAAATTTTCAAAATCTGAATACTTTTCGTCTTTTATTTAAAAACTATAAGAGATAGATGTTAAGTTTAAATTAAAATAATGTGCAGCATGTCTAGATCTACCTACCCTGCAATTTTGAAGTAAATGCCATTAACCAATTTTGGAGTTATTGCCCTTTCTTCATAAAATTTCCAAAATCTTAATACTTTTGGTCTTCTATCTAAAAACTATAAGAGATAGATGTTAAGTTTAACTGTAAAAATGTACAGCATCTCAAGATCTACCAACCCTGCAATTTTGAAGTAAATCCCATAACCCATTTTGGAGTTATTGCCCTTTTTTCATCAAATCTTCAAAATTTTAATACTTTTCGTCTTTTATTTAAAAACTATAAGAGATAGATGTTAAGTTTAAATTACAAAAATGTGCAGCATGTCAAGATCTACCTACTCTACAATTTTGAAGTAAATCTCATTACCCAATTTTGGAGTTATTGCCCTTTTTTTCATCAAATTTTCAAAATTTTAATACTTTTCATCCTTTATTTCAAAAACTATAAGAGATAGATGTTAAGTTTAAAAACAAAAATCTTCAGTATGTAAAGGTCTACCTACTCTGCAATTTTGAAGTAAATCTCATTACCCAATGTTGGAGTTATTGTCCTTTTTTCATCAAATTTTTAAAATGTTAATGCTTTTCGTCCTTTATTTCAAAGACTATAAGAGATAGATGTTAAGTTTAAATTACAAAAATGTGCAGCATGTCCAGATGTACCTACCCTGAAATTTTGAAGTAAATGCCATTTCCCAATTTTGGAGTTATTGCCCTTTTTTCATCAAATTTTCAAAATGTTAATACTTTTCGTCCTTTATTTCAAAAACTATAAGAGATAGATGCTAAGTTTAACAGAAACATGTTCAACATGTCAAGATCTACATACCCTGCAATTTTGAAGTAAATCTTATTACCCATCTTGGAGTTATTGCCCTTTTTTCATCAAATTAAAAAAATTTAAATACTTTTCATCTTATATTTCAAAAACTGTAAGAGATAGATGTAAAGCGAACTGTAAAAATGTGCAATATGCCAAGATCTACATCCCCTGCAATTTTGAAGGAAATTCCATAACTCGTTTTGGAGTTATTTTCAACAAATTTTCTAAATCTTAATACTGTTCATCCTTTATTTCAAAAACTATAAGAGATAGATGTTAAGTTTAAAATACAAAAATGTTCAGTATGTCAAGATCTACATACCCTGCAATTTTGAAGTAAATCTCATTACCCAATTATGACAATTTTGATCATCCACCTTCAGAACAACACAAGCATTGTTTTTTTGTTTTGAACTATAACCTAAAGTTTTCAGCTGTTCCAATAATTTGTTCGGAGCGTTTTTGTTTTCTTCAATTTTATTAGCGACGTATTCTTCTTTAGCCTTTTTTACATTACTTTGTACCATATTTCGCAATTTACAGTAATCCAAATATAAATGTTTACTACCTGTTTTTTTATATGATATTAAATATTGATCTCGTTTTCTAATATTATCTAAAATTTCTGAAGTCATCCATGGTTCGGAATTCTGTTTAATTTTTATTTCTTTATATGGAGCTATTGAATTTAAAGTTGATTGAAATAATTTTCGAAAAATATCCCATGCTTGATTTACGTTTCTGCATAGATAGAGTTCCGACCAGTCAGTTTGTTCAAGTTTTTCTATAAAGGCTTCTTGTGTATAATGTTTTAATGATCGTATACGTACAGTACTCTGCTTACCTGTGTGTTCTCTAGTTGTTTTTCTAGTGCAAAAAATGGCAAAATGGTCACTAATTCCAACTTCAATGACACCGGATTGGCAAATCTTTTCACGAGTATTACATAACATATGGTCTATTAATGAACTACTGGATGATGAAATTCGCGTTGGTTTGGAAATTAATTGTTCCAATGCATACATGTTAAGGATATTCGAGTATTTTTTGTATATATCAGAATTTTTGTTTTTCATACAAATATTAAAATCGCCAAGAATTATGATTTCACACTCCGGTCTTATTTTGTTCAGAATAAGGTCAAACAGTTCCAGAAAATTGTTTTGCTTTGGTGGCCTATAGCAAGTTCCTACTATTATAGGTTTGGATTTAGGTAATAACAACTCTATCCATACAGATTCTAGCTCATCGACTGAGATGTCTTGTACTAAAGTAAAAGATATGTCATCTCTAATATAAGAGCAAACTCCACCGCCATTTCTAGTTCTATCCTTCCTCACAATACTGTAATTTTCAATCCAGATTTCTGCATCGGTAACAGAATCGTCGAGCCATGTTTCCGAAATAGATATCACTGCGGCTTTGGTTTTACATGCAATAATTTTTAATTCTGATATTTTTGGGAGCAGTGACCTAGCATTAAGATGAATAAAATGAAGGCCCCATTGTTTAGAAAATTTAAAATGGTCCGAATCTTCAAATGAAGTTTTGGGTTCAAAATTATTTTTTTCAAAAGATTGATGTTGATCTTCTACAACATTTTTATTTTGATTAAAAGGAAGGGATTTGATTGTACATTGATCGCAAATAAAAGAATTGTGTACATCATTTTGCGTTTTTTCTTTAGAAATTTGGTTGCTAGTGATATTTGTACATTTTATGTGGGTTTTCTGGTCGCAAATAGAGCAGTTGATAGATTTACTACTTTTTATGACGCCCTTTGAACATTTACTACACGGATATTTTGGATTCCGTTTAGATGGATTTGGCCCTGGATGTGGATGGATATCACCACTTTGTAAGAGAAAGAATAGAAAAAGAGACCCGGTAGAGGTTTTGGAAAAAGTGTGCTGACCAGAGTTGACAACAATATTTTCCATGATCAAAATGAACTTCGACTGTCAAAAATATTTTTATATCAAAGATTAAAACCCTTCCAAAATCACTCTTCTGGAAAGAATTTAGACCAGAAAAGTCAAAATAATGATGTTTACATATTAAACCTGTAGGGGGAATTGACAATTTGTAATAGTTGCCGATATAACCAGCAATAAAAACATAAAATGCGAAGACCAAAAACACACCTCGTCCACCCGTCATGCTGACCTTGACCTTTGTTCTACTTCAAAATTGCAGGGTAGGTAGATCTTGACATCCTGCATATTTTTGCAATTTAAACTTAACCTTTATCTCTTATAGTGTTTGAAATATCAGACGAAAAGTTTTAAAATTTTAAAAATTTGATGAAGAAAAGGCAATAACTCCAAGATGGGTAATGGGATTTACTTCAAAATTGCAGGGTATGTAAATCTTGGCATGCTACATATTTTTGCAATTTAAAATTGAAATTTGATGAAAAAAGGGGAATAACTCCAAAATGGGCTATGCGATTTACTTCACAATTACAGGGTATGTAGATCTTGACATGCTGAACATGTTTGCTGTAAAATCTTAACATCTATCTCTTACAGTTTTTGAAACATAAGATGAAAAGTATTAAACAATTTTCAAATTTGATGAAAAAAGGACAATAACTCCAAAATTGGGTACTGGATTTACTTCAAAATTGCAGGGTAAGTAGATCGTGACATACTGAACATTTTTGTATTTTAAACTTAACATCTATCTCTTATAGTTTTTGAAATAAAGGACGAAAAGTATTAAAATTTTGAAAATTTGATGAATAAAGGGCAATAACTCCAAACGAAAAGTATTAAAATTTTGAAAATTTGATGAATAAAGGGAAATAACTCCAAAATGGGTAATGGGATTTACCTCAAAATTGCAGGGTAGGTAGATCTTGACATGCTGCACATTTTTACAATTTAATCTTAACATCTATTTCTTATAGTTTTTGAAATAAAAAACGAAAAGTATTAAAATTGTGAAAATTTGATGAAAAAAGGGCAATAACTCCAAAATGGGTAATGGGATTTACTTCAAAATTGCAGGGTAGGTAGATCTTGACATGCTGCACATTTTTGCAATTTAATCTTAACATCTATTTCTTATAGTTTAAAAAAAAAACGAAAAGTATTAAAATTGTGAACATTTTATGAAAAAAAGGGGAATAACTCCAAAATGGGTAATGGGGTTTAATTCAAAATTGTAGGGTAAGTAGATCTTGACATGCTGCATATTTTTGCAGTTTAAACTTAACATGAATCTCTTATAGGTTTTGAAATAAAGGACAAAAAGTATTAAAATTTTGAAAATATGATGAAAAAAGGGCAATAACTCCAAAATGGGTAATGGGATTTACTTCAAAATTGCAGGGTAGGTAGATCTTGACATGCTACATATTTTTGCAACTGAA
>MJUT01029714.1:11834-25506 GCA_002080005.1 Gigantidas platifrons | reverse complement strand
GTGTACATATCAGGTAATACTACAGATAGCTATAATGTTACTGGTAGAATTATATCTGTACATATCAGGTAATACTACAGATAGCTATAATGTTACTGGTAGAATTATATCTGTACATATCAGGTAATACTACAGATAGCTATAATGTTACTGGTAGAATTATATCTGTGTACATATCAGGTAATACTACAGATATATATATCTTTATAACATACTTGTGTGAAATCACCCATTTTGCTTTTGGATTTTTTTTTAAAGAGGAACATGTTAGAAATTTCATTGCTGATCTTCATATTTCAATCAGTGAACTCCTATAGTACTAACATTGATATACAGTCCAGTGAAACATGTCTTCCTGGGGACCACTTTGACTTTTTCCCTGTCATATATCGTAAACATTTCACTTTGTTATTTTTCTTCTCTGAAATTACTGACCTACATAGTGAATTAATAAAAACATAGATATCTAATTCAGTACACACCTCACATTTCTGGAATAACCTTCATCAGGTATGTTCATAGTCAAAAGATTGAACAGATAAATAATTTGTGTCTTTTGAGAGCAAAAATAAATTTCAGTGTTCCAGCTAGAAAATTTGGGCAGAAGGGCACAATCATAGAAAAGAGGGCACTTTTGCACATTTTAGCTGAATCAAATGGGCATACTTTATATATTTTGGGTGAAATAATGGTTATGCTATTTTATTTCTTGGCTTCTAATAGCATTTCAATGCAGATAAAACTATATACAGTGTTTTAAGATAATTCAGGCATTTAAGACAGAAGTTATTTTCCATTTTCTTCTGAAGGACAGAGGGGCACATACAAAGGAAGGAGGGGCACTGTGCCCCTCTATTATAGGCTAGCTGGAACACTGAATTTGTAAACAACAAAATTCAGAAATAATTGTAATAGTGTAGTAGAGATATTTGGTATAAGTATTGACATATATATATTGAACATATTATTTTAATATACATGTACATTTTGTTTCTTCACAGCCAGAGAAAGCTATGGGGATGTTAAGTTATGCAGAAAAGAATGTATTCAGCATAGGGAAGTCTGGAGAAAAGGGAGACAACAAAGATAAGGAAGAAAGTCTTTCTGATGATCCATTGAAAACTAAACTTAGTTTGTATAAAACCAGATGTTTACTAATGATGAAATCTATGAAGTCTAGTAAAAGAGAGATAAAAGCCTTAATTACAGCACATCCTATGGTATATAATAATGTTGTAGACTAGATAAAACTGGATCCTAAATATATTAAAGTCATGTGTAAAACAAAAATCAAATTCAGAACCATTTTTTTTTTTGCATTGTAAGTGGTATTATCTGAACATGTGTCTTATTCCAAATAGAAAAGTTTATTTCTAAGGTGTTTGTATTACTGTGTTACTCTAAAAGTGAAAGTGACACATATGTATTTACTATTAATTTATTATTATTTCAAACAAGCAAATTACAAAGACATTACATTGGAGAAATATCATGTTATCAAACTAGAAAACCAAATGAAAACCATGGTAATATAAAAGGGAGATAATCCTGGATGTTACCATTGCGGGACTATCACATTATCAATAAATAAACGTTAGAGAATATCGAACGTGCAATCAAAATTGGACAATCCAGTACCACAATATGAAGAAAAACAATAAAAAAAAAACCAACAAAATATGTGTTGGACACCGCTATATGCAAACAAACACAAATAACGTAAATAAGATATGAGCCCTCCTACAAAACAACTGAAGGCAAAGATGAACGGAACATTGTTTTTATGGGGAATTTGTAACGACATCACAACACGGAACTCATAACATGAAGGCACATGATAAACAGGGCTCACGTTGGAGGGCGATTCGGGCGAAGAAGTCGCCTTGTGAAGGTTGACTTCGCTTTCTCGTTGGTCAAAAGAAAAGTTCAAGTCGCTTTGTAATTTTGAAGAGTCGCCCTATGTTGCCGCCCACGTATTTTCTCCACTTGTCATTTATGAAAATGTCGATATCTATTGAAATCGATCGTATCCGTTATTAAGTATTTTGAAAGTGATTTTCTTGGAAAGTAATCCAATAGTCAAGGTAGACAGAATAAAAAAACTCGGAACAAATCAGTTCAGACAGCTTTTTAACTATTTACTAAATTTGGGCAGGGTAATCAGAGGGGTCGCAAAACATTGTTTCGATTAATTGCAATTAACTTCTCCCAGAAGTCTCCCTACTTCTCTGTTTTGTCTCTCACTTCTCCCTGTGAGCTCTCTGAAAGAGAAGTCACTTCTCCCTCTAATTTGAAAGTAGTGGGAGCCCTGATAGATAGAACAACAAAAAAAAAACTAAAATGATGTGCAACATGGACCCCACCCAAAAACCGTGGGTGAAAATCAAATAGAATCATTGGTACCGGTTATATCAAGGGGAGATAACCCTGGATATTATGAAATTCATCTCTGCAGTTTTCAACTATTATGCTCTTATTTATTGCCCTGAATGTACCTGAAATACTGCTCGCTTAATGTTAATCAATAAACAGTTATTAAATACAACTTCTTTATGGCTGTTAATACATCTACTGTTTTATTTCAGAATCTTTCAGTGTTGTACCTGAAGAGTAATTTTGAGTACATGAGAGGGAATCACAGAAAGGCTATGAAGATGATGGGAATAGCTCCTTCATCATCAACATTGTTTACTGAGTCAGGAGAATGTTTGCCTGTCATGTACCATAACAATATGGGATGTATACATTTCTATCTGAGGAAACATCATCTGGGTGCTTTCTACTTTAGGAAAGCTGTACAGGAAAATGAAAATGCTCTGAGGGATATAACCAGGGGTGCTGAACATAGTAAGTCATGTTGAACATAAAAATGTGGGTTTTTTTCAGCTTTCTCATTGTAACTCATATTAATGTTCAAAGAAACCATAAAGTAAACATTTGATCTGTTTGTAATAGGTCTCAGCTATATTTGTCTTTGACATCTCAAATACTTGACTATTCCATGATGAAATCATCTGTCCCTTTGACCCAGACGAAATGAAGTTCGACAACCTTTCAAGCCTCAAAGTACTTTTTGTTAGTATGAATCATGTTTTGCTTTCACATTGTATGTTCTTCCTGGTAGACTTATTTATACATGTAAAATGTAGTTGTACAAATAAAATGTAGTTATACAAATAAAATGTAGTTATACTAATAAAAATGTAGTTATACAAATAAAATGTAGTTGTACAAATAAAATTTGTATGTAGGTTAAAGTCATTAAAATATGTACAGTTAAAACTTGGTACCTTTAGAACTCAGATAAGTCGTTTCCTTGGATACTACAAAGTAAACATTTGATCTGTTTCTATTAGATGTTAGCTATCTTTATCTTTGGTAACTCAACTACTTGACTATTTCATAATGAAATCATCTGTCTCTTTGACCTAGACAAAATGAAGTTTGACTAATTTTTTTTTTTTTTTAGATAAAAATTTATCCGGTAAACCATTACATAGTATTGGTATGAGTCGCCATTATGAACTGTTATATAATATGGGTATACAGATGTTGCATTGTGGGAAGCCAGCTGCTGCGTTTGATTGTCTGGTCGAAGCAGTACAAGTGTTCAGAACAAATCCTAGACTTTGGCTTAGATTAGCTGAGTGTTGTATAATGACAAACAGAGAGGTATGGGTATATGTCTAGGGGTGTGCAGGGATTTCAATAAGGGTCGGCACCTGGCGATATGTCGCCGCTTCAAACGAGTGAAATCGCCAGTTCGACTGTTAGAAACTAAAATATTTTTTCATTAAATAAAAGAAATATACAATATTTATTCACTCTTTCATCTTAAAGATTTTTTAAATTCACAATTATACAAAAAACAATTCATTTCAGGATCGATAGCAATGCATTTGTCAGGGGTTATCTAATACTAGGGGAATGAAACAAATTTATCCGAATTTATCGTTAATCGGTGTCAATTCTACGCTAAACTTATTATCATTTGATGTTTGATTAAACGTTTAAATGATAGAGATGTTTCAATTGAAAAATCTAGAGACACATCGAAAAGATAATTATGTTATCGATGGATAACTCACGAGATATGCAAATGGAAAAGTTTGAGAGTGCTTTTATTATTATTTTATTTTATGTATTTACATATATAACCTATATGACTAATTGGGATATCTAGACCCTTTCACAACAACTGCCAGCTGTTATTTTCCAGTGGACTGGATGAAGGGGAAACACACGCTTTCCCACTGTCAGAATGACGTCAGGAACAATCAA
Organism: Gigantidas platifrons; assembly: GCA_002080005.1. Lineage (NCBI taxonomy): Eukaryota > Metazoa > Mollusca > Bivalvia > Mytilida > Modiolidae > Gigantidas > Gigantidas platifrons. Next base: position 21,225 of record MJUT01029714.1, on the reverse strand, counting down.
ACAAAAATGATCTTTTCTACTCCATTCTCGCCAGAAAATAAAAGCTCCAAGGTCATCTTGAAATGGTCTTATTGCTTGCTAAAATTTAAGGAAAAATCATTTCTATGAAACCTTTTTCATGCACTTGTAAACTACCTTAAAATGCCTCAGAATGCACCATTTTGAATGTAAGTGAAAACAAAAATCCAAGGGAGCAAGCCCCCCCCCCTCTTTTATCATGTAGCCGCTTCAAATTTCAATTCAGCCTATTCAATACAATCTTATTGAATACCCTGGTGTGGCGATACTAACCCTATCTGTCTTTTCCTAGCAATTGGCATACAATAAATACATGTGTCGTTCCATTAATTTGTCTTTAAAAGTTGGGACATATTACAGAGTTTTGGTGCTTTGAATAACATTATACCATGTATAAAAGCAAGGTTGTTTCTTTCAGAATAATGATGATGACAGAAAACTTGAAAAGAGACTAGAGGTCATTCAGGGGTCGGATGGATCAGGAATTCATCGTAAATTAAGACTTGGACCAGGCCTAAGAAATGATAAAACAAGGTATAATACAAATAATAGATATAAGAAAACTTGGGAAATATAAAAACAAGTGGATAGTAATACAAAATATATTTATCTCCTGTGTTAAAGAAATAATTCATGGAAACCATAGTTTGTATGGGAAACATTATTTTTGGTCAATATTTTATCCCTAGCTATATTAATAATTATAAATGCCACAAAATTATTAATTATTAGCTCACCTGACCCGAAGGGTCAGGTGAGCTATTGCTACCACTGGGCGTCCGTCTGTCGTTAGCTTTTTGCATTTTAATCAACTCCTTTAAAACCACTGGGCCAATTTGAACCAAACTTTGGTGGAATGGTCCTTGGGTGGTCCCCTTTCAGAATTGTGTCCGACAATTCCCCCTGCCAACCAAGATGACTGCCGTTACTAAAAATAGAAAATTTGGCAAAAAATCACTTAAAAATTATCTTCTCTGAAACTGCTGGGCCAATTGGGCCCAAACTATGGTGGAATGGTCTTCAGATGGTCCTCTTTGAGAATTGTGTCCGACGACCCCGGTCGCCAATCAAGATAGCCGCCGTTGCTAAAAATAGAAAATTTGGCAAAAAATCACTTAAAAATTATCTCCTCTAAAACTACTGGGCCAGTTGGGCCCAAGTTATGGTGGAATGGTCTTTAGGTGGTCATCTTTCAGAATTGTGTCCGACAACCCCGGCCGCCAACCAAGATGGACACCGTTACTAAAACAAGAAAATTCAGCAAAAAATCACTTAAAAATTATCTCCTCTGAAACTGCTGGGCCAATTGGGCCCAAACTATGGTGGAATGGTCTTTAGGTGGTTCTCTTTGAAAATTGTGTCCAACAACCCCGGCCGCCATTACTAAAAATAGAAAATTTGGCAAAAAATCACTTAAAAATTATCTCCTCTGAAACTACTGGGCTAATTGGGGCCAAACTATGGTGGAATGGTCTTTAGGTGGTCATCTTTCAGAATTCTGTCCGACGACCTGGCCGCCAGCCAAGATGTTTGCCATTACTAAAAATAGAAAATTTGGCAAAAAATCACTTAAAATTATCTCCTCTGAAACCGCTGGGTCAAATGGGCCCAAACTATGGTGAAATGGTCTTTAGATGGTCCCCCTTCAGAATTATATCCGACAACCCTGCCCACCAAAAAAGATGGCGGCCATTGCTAAAAATAGAAGATTCGCAAAAATTCACTTAAAAATTATCTCCTCTGAAACTGCTGGACCAACTTTGAGCCAGGTGAGCGATTACATGCTCCTAGGAGCCTCTAGTGGATTATTTGGATTCTAATAGGAAAAGTTTAACTTATTTTTTAAGGTGAAGTCAGTATTAAAGGAAAAATGAATTTTATAGCAATATCCACTAACCTCAATTTTCAGTTGTTTTTTGTCTAAATAGATAAATAGAGTGTGGTGAAAGTAAATTACTGACATTTTCCAATTTGATGGAATTTTGATTTTAGTTTAAACTTAAACGAGTAAAATGCTCAAAAATTTGAAATTGAAATTAGTAACCAAGTGTCAATGTCACCAGCATTCCACAAAAACTAGGTTACCGGAAGACAACAAATTACACAAGTCAAATTAAATAGATGATTATATTTAGACTTTTTTATGGAAAAAAATGATTATTTAAAGAAACAAAATGCTCGTTTTAATATTTGTATGCACAATGGTCCTTTATAAATACATGAAATCACATAGAAACGATGTCCATAATTTGTCTGACAATAAACACTGTATCTTCATCGTTGTATGTAAATGGGTATTGAGGTGTGAACTCGCGTCAGTGGTATTAGGCATGTAGCCAGAAATCAACGACCTTCACCACTCTGCCTCCCATGCCCTATATATGATGCTCAATTTATACAGGATTCAAATTTGTTAAAGGTTCTGTTCAGATAAGTTCTACTGTACATGATATTGAATTAAAATTTGAGTTGTTCCAATCCATACCTATCTATTAACCTGCATTGGTAGAATTGATGACCATCACTGTTTAAACTTTCTTTTGTTTTGTTGATATTGGTAGAATTGTTGATCATCACTGTTTAAACTTTCTTTTCAAAAACCTTTATTTACAGATACACTTTGAACATTTTAATTTGTGTTAAACTTAATTGATTTTATTTTCAGTCCTGGAACACCAGCTATTCCAGCATCTACGTATGAGTTTGCAGCACTTTGTTTACGGAATGCCCTCATGTTATTACCAGATGAAACACAGAAAACAGATGTGTCTCATACAGAGGATCAAGATGGGGTGTAAGTAGGAAGTTTATTATTTCTATTCAAATTAGGATATTTTCAGTAACATGGGCAAAATATATTTATGTTTATTATGTCCCTGTCGTTCCACATTTGGTATCTGCTCAATAACTCAAGTTCCACTTGGACAAGTCATTTGAAATCTATACACAATGTCTGGGACCCTAATTCTGTCTTATGTTGTGATTACTCTGACATCTGACATTAATATAGCCGTTTTCTCTGTGTGTGTTCACACTTTTATTTCATAGTTTTCTATATAATCCAATGTCTGTCTAATGTCAGGGAATAAGATTTATTTTTATACATATTGATGTGTTTGGTATACCTCATGTTTATGTCATGTTTTCATATCAATATTGTCAGAATCTTATGCTTCTTGATATCTTTAAATTCAGTTTCATATGGGAATCGAAATATTTTTAAACCTTTGAATGATGTTGATTTTTCAGGTTAGCATGAACCAATTTTAACTTTTTTTTTTAATCAATGGTAAATATTTAATATCTTGCTGTGGTTGACTGCAGGCCTCGACATTAACGTTTGTCCGATTGTCCGGTACCAGTGAAAACTGATGTCGGACAAGTAGATCTTGTACCACGGTTGTCCGACGGGACAAGTGAAAAAATGACTGTCCTACCTTTTGAAGGTTATTTTCTATGATAAAAATGTATTGCTTTATCATTTTTACAAGCATAAACTTCGTAAATAATTTAATGTGTTTAAAAATATCGGTTTCCATTGAAGTACACTATCGCTAACTATTACGGTGAACCAAGAGACAATCTGAAACAACATTTTGGCGCCATTTTGGAAAGGGGACGCAATGCGGTATTGTGCTATGGGAAATGTTGACCGAACTTTTTGTCCGAAGCTACTTTCAACAAAACGAACTTTTAATTGATTTTTTCTCATTTCAGTGACATAAAATCATAGTTTTCATATCAAATATGCTCATATATGCGAAGATTGGCAATTCAAAATTCGTTGAAATGCATGGGACGCATCCACATTGGTATTTTATACTCGACACCGGGTTAATATTACGATCTATCAAACTGTTTATTTACATCCAGACATGTGTTAATGCATATCCATTTAAATAATAGACTTTAAATTACAGTAGCTTTACTCCAATCTGAATTGAGGTCTGGCAAATGATATTAACAACCTCTACTTTCTTCAGTTTGTGACTGACATTGGCAATTTACGTTTGTGCTATATTTTCATTCCGAAGCTATATATAGTTGGACCATTGAGCAAATTGACTAGAGGCATCGTTCTTCTGGTGAAGATTACACAAATATGAGTTATTACAATTTGTGTGGTATTTGATCACAGCTCAGTAAAATTTATTTCGAAATGAAAAATGGGGGGGGGGGTATAAAAAATCACTGGCATTCAAGACTCAAATAGTCATGGTAGACAGAAATAAAAATGTGACATTGAATAGATAAAAACCCCAGAACAAATCAGTTAAGACAGCTTTTTAGCTATTTATTAAATTTGGGAAGGGTAACTTTCTAGTATTTTTTATATACTGTAAATTCGGAAATTATTGCATTCATTTATTATTGCGATCTTCGAAAATTTTCACAGATTGCAATTTTTATTATTGCGAAGCATGAAGTCCTCTAGTACAAATGGATACATATGATTCTGAAATATGATGTTTAATTATTGCGATTTCACTTCAGTCGCATTTTTCGCAATAATAAAAACATCGTAATAATTTCTGAATTTACAGTATACGCCTAGGCCCCTGGATTTTTAATTTCAAGGGCCCAGCTGGCTACTGGTTCATAATTTTAGTTTTCATCCCTGCAAAGCATCCTGGATTCAATCCACATTTAAACGATTACCACTTAGATGGGCTTGCTATTCAAGAACCAAACTTAGAAATTGACGATTAGACACTCATACCATGATGGCATCGTTTGATACCAATGACATTATGACTTATGTCTAAGTGTATGTTAATTTGTTGATTAAAGATGTCATAGTCATAATGTCTGTTAGTGTTAGTATTAATAATGACTTTAATAGACAATAACCAAAACATTTTACACAACTAGCTGATAATTATTCTCTAGTTTTTGTAACTTTTATTAATTTTTTCGGACAACTAAAAGATTGAGTCGGACAAGTACTTTTTTTTAGTTAGTTGTCCGAAGGGACAAGTTAAAAAAAATGTTAATGTTAAGGCCTGGACTGTTTTATATTTTTACAATCATTCAATTTGTTCAATTATGTTATTGTTAAAAGAAAATTAAAAAATTGAGCAATCTATCTGTCAATGTTTTATACAGTAGTCTCCTTCTTATAAGGCTAATCATAACCAAAGGCCATCTATCCTCCCTTCTAAAGACACTCCCTCCAAAATCCAACCCTCAGGCCAACCTCATCGATGATGTAATGGTTAGCGTGAAACCAAAGACTATAAAATTGGTATTTGTTACTTCTCTGCTAAGCACACAGCATTAAGGAGAAAGAGCAAAGACTGGTTGGCTCGGAATTCGGATAATTTGTTCGACTGAGGTCGACATGTCTATCCGCAGACTGTTGTTTCACAGAGTTAGCAATATAAAAATCCACCTAAGCATGTTTGTCTAGTACAAAGTGGACCTCATCATCATTCCATTGAAAATTAACTTGTTCTCGCCATGATATAGCTGAAAAATTGCTGAGTTGGCATTAAACAACAATCACTCTTATAAGGCCAGAATTTAGATGCACCTAGATAGTAAAATACTACTACATCCCCCCCCCTTATTAAAGAGGGGTCTACTGTACACCCTTTATGCTGGAGAAGATTTATTAATGGAAGATTAAAGCTAAGTTTGTTTTTATTTATCTTACAGGAAACCCAGTCCAGAATCCTTTCTGGTTCCTGCTCCTCCTGGTAATCCGATGAAAAGTGGAGAAGTTGTTAATTTGAGGTGATTATGAATTGAAAAAAATATATTTAATTATAGCACTTGTTCATCAAATCATAATTTTTGTGGTGCCCCCTTGTCCCTTGATGCCCTAAGTACGTGCTCATTTTGCTGAAGGGTTAATCCATCCCTGTATGCCTTGTTAGTCAATTGAATTAGACTATTTTGTGCATAAATCAAGAAAATAATAATTCCAAATAATCGACATGTGTACAAAAATTCCCCACTTCATCAATTTCAACGTCACAATTTTTCATTGCAGGTCACTTTCTGTCTTGGCCATGACAGTCCCCCACAATCAAATTAAAATGTATATTTTATTGACATGTATTAACAACTATTATTTGTTGTATTTATAGATGTTCAGTGTTAGCGGCTGCCTCCTATGTGGCTCTGTGTTTAAATGACTACATTATAGCGCTCCAGCATGCTGAAGGCCTCCTAAAACAACACAGATTATCTGCAGCACAGAGGTATTGTCTAGTGTTTTCTAATGATGTTTTATGTTACATTGTTATGTCTGCCGACATTTTTTTTTTAGTCGAAGCAAATTTGTAAGCCTTTGTATCGGTATTGTTATTGGAGATCCAGTTACCAAAAGGGGGAGCAGAGATTCCCAAACATGCCGGTCTGACGGACAAATCCGGTAAAAATCAATTTGGTCCGGAAAAACGTTAGTTTCTACCGGATCGACTGTCCGGTATAAAATACTGGGTTTGTTGTATTAAAGAGCCTGTGACGACAGGATCGCCAAGTGTGATAGAGTCAAATGGACATCCTTGATGGTTGATATAATAGTGAAATTAAATTAAAAAAAAATTAAATTTTAAACATTTAATTTTAAACATAAATACAAAAGATTATTAACATATAAACACAAACAAATTAACAAAAAAAAATTTGAAAAAGAAACAGTTAATGTCAAATCCACAATTCCATCCACGTCGGACAACAGACAGCCGGTCGGCAACATCACACGTCAAACATCAAACTATAATACAGGACCTTGAACAAGATAAGGACTACTAAATCTCTTAAAATGACTAGCATAAATACATATTAACTAAACAAATTCACATAATGCATCATCATAACTATAATGTATAATAACTACACATTAATATTTCAAATTATCTATACAATCTATAATTGTGTAATGTGCGTCAGGTCGATATAATTGTTTATAATGTATCGTACATTACATTATACGGTATACTACACGCCTGATTTCACTTATTCATAAACATTGTAATATTCAAATAAGTGTATCAGATATTTCAAATGTTTTGTTTATAACATTGATTAATTATCGTCTGCTATGCATGGAGTGTGTAGTAATATTTAGGATACAATAATTACAAATCTATCGTTGTCGTTCACCGTGTGAAAATCAATAATTAAAATATATTGTTGACGGTTTTATTGTGTGACAATAATTTACATTTATGTACGACTGCTTACAAATGTGCATTTATCTAATAAAATATTCGCTACATGGTGCGATGATTTCTACATCATCAAATGTCCTGTTTAAAATGTCTATACGAAAACCACTAAATGTTTGTGGTGTAAAATTGTACATTATATACTGAACTAATGTTATAATTTACAAACATTTTCTCAAAATTGTATAAATAAAATACCCCCTATACAGAATATGGACGTCAAAATTTAACCATGAAATAACTAATAAGTTTTACTTACCTTGAACAAGACAAGACAACGACCACACACACTCCACAGTAACTTTACAACATGTGGTGAATAAATCCCAAAAACGAAAACTTAAATACCCCTAACCTACCCAAGAAGTCAGTGCAACATGATATGTACTTTTAGGAGTTATGAAATCAATAAAAGTACAACTAGCCTTTTTGATCTATTGTATTAATGTTTACTACGATTCTGAACAGAGTATGAGAAAAATCAATACTTAAGTCCTCTAAACTTCAAAAGACTTATTCAAAACGGAAATAAACTAATTACAAGTGGATAAAAATAGTAAAAGCTAACCACCAAAACACAAAAGGAATACCTTCATAATTTTAAGATCGTAACAGAGCCCTGTTTGATTTCCAATTTGTCCATAATTTATTTTGATTAAAACTAAAGTGAAATGCCAGATCAGAACTCTTTTATTGTATCATTTATCATTCCTCCATGCTTTGATGAAGTTCAAGGACATTGACAAAATTAAAGTCGCAATGTCAGAAACGCTTTAATGAACGAAAATATCAATATTTGAAATATAAGAACAAGAATCACTCCAGACCGGACACGTAAAAATTATTGGATATCAATTTGGCGCCAAATTTAAACTTGTCTTTTGTGCAAAATACGATAGAGGACTTGATTTAGCTTTTGGGAAATATTGAAACCTTTGAAATGGACAAATATTACAAGCTTTTACCTGATTAAGACAAATGGTTGAATAGATCCACTAAAATATTTATTTCTCTGTGAATTTAAATAAAATACTTTGCTTTATTTATATAAAAAAAAAATTCTACAAAATGTTTTAACAAAGAATGTTCAGAAAAATATATGTACAGTTAATTTGCGTTACTAAAACAAGAAATGGAAAATTGGTAGCCCTTGGTTGAAAGCAAAGCAAAGCTTGATATTTTTCCGATCCTGTGAAATTCTTTTCGGTCTGGTGAAAAGGGAGTCTTTACCAGACCGAATGTCTGGGAAAGTGAGACAGACTTTGGTAATCTCTGGAGGAGGGTTGGGATCCCATTAACTTATTTAACCCCACCACATTTTTGTGCCTGTCTCAAGCCAAGAACTGGATTTCTAACATCATATGTTGTGGTCTTTTGTGTGTTCAATGACTTGAGATAAGATGGATGATTGTTGTGTAAATATTAGTGGAACTGTTTATATTTTCTTTCATAATGTTACAGGTGTGAAAACTTCTGCAAATATTTTGCAATCATAATCAGATGACAAATTACCACATGTGAAAATAAACTGCTATGGAAGGCTTGACAAACATAAATCTTATTTTGAAAGGTTTAAAGTAAAATCAAGATTAAATAATGTCTACACAAAAACATTACAGATGAACACCAACATGAAATATTTATTCTGTACATATTCTATAAAGTTTATTAAAGTTTTCTAAATAGTGTCAGTTTCCTTAGATTTTTTATTGTTGTGATTTTCATTTCATGAGTATTTTTAATATATACAGTCAAACCTGTATATAAAAGTCACGAAAACTACCTGAAAATGTGCCCTTTATATACAGGTCAAAATTATATGCACTATTCATTAATGGGAAACAGACTGCCCTTTATAGAGAGTGATTTGTTTTATAGAGGTGTCCTTTAAGGCAGGTTTGACTGTAGTTTAATGTTTCCACAGTAGTAAAAAAAAATATGAATAAAAAGGTAAAATATTGATTTTATGATTATTATTTTTAATTTTTGTGGTATTTTATTAGATATTTAGGTCATTTATACATGGCCGAAGCTTTAGTAGCATTAGACAGAATAGCAGACGGCATACAACACTTGAATCCAGAATTAGTAACAGACATTAATACATTACCACCAGAACAGAAATCTGATCAAGGTAAATATTTGTTTGACTGAAGTCTGATCAAGGTAAATATTTGTTTGACTGAAGTCTGATC
>MJUT01029713.1:0-12049 GCA_002080005.1 Gigantidas platifrons | reverse complement strand
TCATAAACGAAAGGAAAAAATATCAAAATAATAAATTAACTAACAAATACCTGAATTTATATATAATATACTCTCCAAAAAAGAAACGCAACATGTGAAAAAATTTAATTGACTTCACATGTTCAACATCATTTTAAATACAGAAATAAGCATTATATTGCATTGAAATTTGGCACACTAGTTGTTCAGTCTTTAACATTCATTAAAATGGCAAATTTTATCACATTAAAGTCCATAGCGTTCAGATGACGTCACTTCAAAGTCAATATCTGTTGTGCCGACCATTAGCCTGTAACACAACACGGGCCCATCTCGGCATAGTCTCGATCAATCGACGAAGACTGTCTTGCGGAATTCTCCCATATTCTTGCTCACGAGCCTATCGTATTTCTTGCAGAGTTTGCAATGCTAGTTAACGACTGCGCACGCGTAGATCCAAATCATCCCACAAGTGTTTTATTTGGTTCAAATCTGGTGATTACGTTCTGGTTGGTTAGAAAGTCAACAGTAACACGAGCTGTATGCGGCCGAGGGTTGTTGTGCTGAAAAACTTCCCTACGGAGGTTCATTGCGGGCAGTATGTGTGGTGTCAAAACTTTATCTCTATATCGAGCGGTGTTAAAGTTGCCGTGGATGTGCACCAGTTCAGTTTTTCGGGCGTAGGATATGGCACCCCACATCTTCACACTTCCTCCGCCAAAATTGTCGACCTCAAGGACGCAGTTCCTTGCGAACCTCTCATTCCGGCGTCTGTAGGCACGTATACAGCTATCTCTTGTCTGCAGCATGAATCTTGATGCATCGATGAACCAGACTCACCTCCAGCTTTGCAGGTCCCAGCCCCTGACTCTGTTGCACCATTGGACCCTTGCAAGTCGATGCCGATGTCTCAGTACTGCTACAAAGTAAGGGCGTCTGGTTGGTGCGTAGCAGTTTTCACGGAGATGGTTTCTGACTGTCTGTGCCAATATTCGTCGGAGACCTGGGACCTTTTACCCCGTATGCTGTTTCTCTTACTGCCACGGTCCGGTTTCTCAGGTGAAGTACCTGGATGTAACGATCTTGGGCTGCTTATGTGTCTGTGCTGTGCTACAGGCTAATGGTTGGCACAACATATATTGACTATGAAGTGACGTCATCTAAACGCTATGGACTTTAATGCTATAGATTTTGATATTTTAATCAACTTTAATGTCTGAGCAACCAGTGTGCCAAATTTCAGTGCAATGTAATGCTTATTTCTGTATTTAAAATGATGTTGAAAATTTGAAGTAAATTATATTTTGTCACATGTTGCGTTTCTTTTTCTGAAGAGTATATGCATTTGTCTATCTATGGGTGACTAATCGTTGCAGACATATGTATGAACTATTCTGTTGAGTATTTTGTTTATATATTTTACTTGATGAAGACATACACTATCATATTAATGTTGGTACTATACTTATTCTTTATTCGTTATCACATTATGCTTAGAGGTATACCTGAATATTGACGATGATGAATGGGTGTGTCCAAACCTTAACATACATACTGATTTCTGCATATGGACAATGAGGAATAGCTGCCCCTAAAATTTATAAGAAGGAAGAACGGCATACCCTTTGCGTGAGTTCATTTGATGGGGTCCTTGTTGCTCATCTTTTTAGTTTTTTTTGTGGTGTCCTATTAAAGGTCTGTGCGTTCTGAGTTCCGTGTTGTGATGTTCATTACGATTTCTGCATAAAAACCATGTTCGGTTCTTCTTTACCTCCAGTTGTTTTTAGGAGGGCTCATATCTTATTTACGTTATTTGTGTTTATTGCGATAGTGGTGTCCAACGCATATTTTGTTGTGTGTGTGTTTCGTTTGTCTTCGTCTTGTGTACCCTATATTGCCATTTTCTCTGGATTGTCCATTCTTGATTGCCCCTTCGGTATTCTTTAACGTTTTTTGTATAATGAATACATATTTCTGAATATTGACAGTACAGAAAGGCTTAACAAATATTTCTGCATATTGACAATGAGGAATGGCTGCACCCAACCCATATAATTAACGCTGATTTCTGCATATTGGCAATGTAAAATGGCTGTGCCCAAACCCATATGATTAATCCTGATTCCTGCATATGTACAAGAAAGAATGACTAAGCGCAAACCGAAATGACTATCCCTGATTTCTGCATATGGAAAAGGAAGAATGACTGAGCCCAAACCGATATGATTAGCACTGATTTCTACATATGTACAAGGAAAAATGTCTGAACCCAAACCCATATGATTATCCCTGATTTCTACATATGGACCAAGAAGAATGGCTTAGACCAAACCGATATGATTATCACTGATTTCTACATATGTACAAGGAAGAATGTCTGAGCCCAAACCCGTACGATGATCCCCGATCTCTACATATGGACAAGGAAGAATGACTGAGCCCAAACCGATATGATTAGCACTTATTTCTACATATGTACAAGGAAGAATGGCTTAGACCAAACCCGTAGGTACCCATATGATTATCCCTGATTTCTACAATAATATAAGGAATAATGACAGATCTGAAACCCATATGATTATTCCTGATATTTGCATGTTGACAATGAAGAAAAAGTGTACCCAAATCTGTATGATTAACACTGATTTGAGACATGCTATTATTGCCCTATAAACTGATAGCAGACTCATTTGTTTCCAACCTGATTTATTAAAAAAGTATATTTTTATTTTTATTTTTCATCTCGGTACCAGCGAGCACAGCATAAAACAGCTTGCAAAACCTATACAAAACCCACATATATGAAGACTTAATATTGTAGAATACTAGTGAATGAAACAAATCGTTTTATATTTTATTGCCAAGAATAACCTATGTATAATAAAAGTAGATATTTGTATTTATTTAAATAGCTATTTCCTTAAGAGTTACGACTACAAGAAATATACGGAAATGTTTAGTACACCACCACATCACACCTAGCAGACGACATCAACTTTCCACTTCTCATCACCACTAATACCACACAAGAAACCAATTAAAATTAAATATGATTGATTGATTCATTGTTGGTTGATTATCATCCAGCAGGAAATAGTTCATACATATTCTCGAAGAACAAATACTATGCAGAACCAAGGGAGGAATAGAACAAACATGACATAACTGAACTCTATATAAATCATCAAAGAACGTTTGGCTTTACATATAATGAAATCAATTAAAGTTATACTTTTATTTTTTATTATGTTATGTGAACCTGTGTTTCTTCCTCGGGGACCAAAAATCTTCTCGTTCAATTTCCTCCACAACCAATGTCTTTTAAATACCACAATTACAATAATCAGCACACTAACCAGAATAACTGGAATAGCGATATATCTGAAAAAAAAACCAACCATTATATTAAAATGTGTGTTTACAATATGATATTTTAGTATGAGGTGATGTGCTTGTTACCTCAGAAACAACACATATTTTATTTTGTCATTTAAAAATGTGAAAATCAGAAAGGAATTAATTTTTCATTGTCGATTTTGTTAAATCGGCCGAGCAATTCATCTTTCATCGTCGTAAAGTACAGCACACACGCTCAGTGTTCTAGTAAAATTCGAATTGAACACTCACAAAGACATCAAGTTATATGTTTTACCACAATGGAATAAGATATATAAAATATCCATTGGAATAGGAAGTATTTTGGATGAGTTTAATACATTTTTCTTTCAGAATTGTTACTTAAAACTGGTACCAATGAATTTTGATGAAAAGTATTAAAAACCAATTTAAATATTATTGTGACAGTCGCTGACAATATTGATCAGAATATGTGAATTGTATGGTGGGTGTAATGTAGGAAGGTCGAAGTGTTAAATATTGCGAGCACCTGAGACTGTTTTCTGTTTTGTTTTTATTTGTTCTTGTTCTGTATTTTATGACATAAGTTGTTTGTGTCTCTGGAATGCCCATTCTTGAGTGTCCCCTTCGCTATTTCCTGACGTTTGTTTATGGTATCAAGTACGCCTCACCGAGTCACATAAGCAAGTGAGGACATTAAATATACAACTGTCATGCGATTGCGCTTAATTTACTTCATGTAAAGACAACAAGTCGTACGAGTTGTTGTCTTGTCAATAATATATATTTGTTCAAAGCTGATAGTGGCATTTGTTTGCATAGAATGTTGATTAAGATGTTCCTACTTAAGATATACTCATACATACCCAAATTTCACACCCGCATCTGTTGTTCCAAAATAGTTAGTGTCATTTGATGATTTATTCAAATCATCACCTGAAAAAAATACTGAATTCACACTCTGTATCATTTATTATACTTAGAAAGACGTTCGTTTAGCAGAAGCTGCTTATTCTTCAGGAGCACCTGAGTTCGCTCCTGGTTTCAGTGGGGTTCGTGTTACTTTATGTGTAATGTGTTGTAGATCGTCGTTTGTCCTTTTTCTTTTGGTCATTGTGTCGTCTGTCCTTCAATTTACGGATTCTAATTATCCCTTTGATATCTTCCAACCCTTTCTTATCGTGCCATATAATTGTTAGAAGAAACTGAAGGGGCAATCACAAATGGATAAATTAAGCGACATCAAACTTCAAACTGAACTGACACTTTATTTAAAATGAGCCCACAATGAAATGTCATCCTCCAGACTGTTGCGTCAGAGAGCTAGCACTTTAAAGATCCAATTGTGTGTCTTCCTCTAGTCAAAGCGGACACCATCATCAGTTAATTGAATATAACTTGTTCTAGTCGTGATATAGCTGAAACATTGCTCATCTGGCGTTAACAATAATTATTCAATGTTTTTGTTTATAAACGGATAGCACTTCAACTCGAAGATAGCGCAGAACAATTCATTAGATTTCATTCCTTCATCAAACCTCATCCGTATTACGATAGCTTCCATTGGAACTACTTTCTGAAATCTCCTTTGTAGGAGGTATTTTTAATAATTTCAAAATGGATGGGTCCGTAATAATAAGGATGAAGTGTTCGTTTGTCTTTTTCTCGTTGATTTCCTTTACTTTACCACATCTAGGGCTGTACATTAGGTAGATCCAAAGAAAGATCAATATAAATATAGTACTTTGAGTGTTATTAAAAAAAATTGGGCTCTGGTATGACCACAGTCGCATATATATCAACAGCATTATGCATACAAACTGGTTTGCAATGCATTATAAGTGCATGCATTGCTCAAAATACTATTTATTTAAAATTTTACTTTAGCTTACCTATACTTAGCAAAATTTCAACCGAGTCATTTGCTATATGGTGTTAATTATGTATTATTGAATGCATGTCATGGGTTGGAAATTATTTGCATTGTTGCAATGTTTCGTTGAGTGATTTGTCATTTCCGGCGAAGAAATGTTAGGTGTAGACACATACCAAACTCATTATAATAGGCGAGTTATAGAAAGAGGATAGCCGATTTACCGGAGGTGTGCCGATTGCTAGAACATATCTTGCTCTACATTCGTCTTACTAACATATCTTAGTTTCTTCTGCATTGCTATTTCGACCATTGTTTTTCTTCTGTTCTATTATTTGTTGCTCACTTCCAATGCTGATCATCTTATTTGTATCGCCAATATTTACCTCAGTATAACTTATCCCGCAGGCATAGGTGAACTTAGCCAATTTTGGATATCCTGTTTTTACCCTTTGGTTTTATTGTTTCCAAAACTTATTTGGCTTTCCAAACTTTCGATATTGAGCGTACCCGATGAAGGTTATTCCAGAAGCGCGTCGTGCGCACTAAATTTAATATCTACGTTTTTATTATCACACTTACCCTTATAAACATCTATGTACAAAATGTGCTTGTCGAGGTGGAATCCACAGGAACACTCGTAAGATACATTCAAGTCTTTAACAGTTAGATTTAATATGTTAAGTATGAATCCATGTTTTTCAATTGATGTGTTGTATTTTGTTTTATCAGTTGAGACTCCACTATTTGACATTAAAGGTTTATCATCAGGCCCACCATACCATCTCTTTGTTTCATGTGCAAAGCAGTTATCCACTTCACAAAATAATGTCAAATCTTGTCCTAATTTTTGTGATGTATCGCACACTGTCCATTTAACTATAATGATAATTGTAAAACATAATCTATTATAATCGTGGTAATTTACGCGTGGAGGACAAAAATCATAAGCGAAAATTCGCTTGCGCGAAAAATGTCACATAGGTTTAACTATTTTTTTTAATAAATGTAAATAGCTGAAAATAAACTTAGGCCACATGGGGTGGTCAAATATTTTCCACATATCTAAGTTGTTGTATAGTAGCCCTTTATGTGAATGTATCTTGCTGCATGTTCTTGAAAAAACTGAAGGATATTGGTTTACTATTGTCACGTCAGAAAATAGGGTGAAATCACTATCTGATTTACTGTATCACTTGATTCAATATTGGAAGAGCATAAATCAAAGTTATGACAATAACGCTTTTATGCGATGACCCTTCGATAATTATCCCGTTCTGATGAATATTCACTATCACTCGATTAGTACCACGTGAGCACGCATCCACATCATAGCTTGTTGTTGTAGTAAGAAGTCGATACATTTTTCTTATTGATTTTAATTGATTATTGAAAAAACCTCCCTGTCCCCAACTACGATCCCCAACAAGATATATATATAATATAATTTACAGACCAATGGTTTCTGTGTATTTGATTTATTGACGTTAACATGCTTTACTGTGTCAAATGAAATTTACAGACCAATGGTTTCTGTGTATTTGATGTATTGATGTTAACATGTTTTACTGTATCAAATGTAATTTAGAGACCAATGGTTTCTGTGTATTTGATTTATTGATGTTAACATGTTTTACTGTGTCAAATATAATTTACAGACCAATGTTTTCTGTGTATTTGATTTATTGATGTTAACATGTTTTACTGTGTCAAATGTAATTTACAGACCAATGGTTTCTGTGTATTTGATCTATTGATGTTAACATGTTTTATTGTGTCAAATGTAATTTACAGACCAATGGTTATTGTGTAATTGATTTATTGATATTAACATGTTTTACTTTGCCAAATGTAATTTACAGACCAATGGTTTCTGTGTATTTGATTTATTGATGTTAACATGTTTTACTTTGTCAAATGTAATTTACAGACCAATGGTTTCTGTGTAATTTGATTTAGATGCTTTTGTTTTGCGAACGGTGGTTTATTTTAGAACTTTTTAGAACCCCACTTTCGCATATTATGCAATAAAATATGTTTTGTAAATGTAAATAGCTCAAAATAAAACTCGACCACATATTTAAGTTGTTGTTTAGTAGCCCTATATGCGAACGTAGCTTGCAAAATTGTTCTTAGAAAATGAGGGATATTGGTTTTCTATTGTCACGTCAGAAAATACGGTGAAATAAGTATATGATTTACTTTATCATTTGATACAATATGGGAAGAGCATACATATACAATACGCTTTTTGCTATTAAAATACAGACTATAGTGCTTCGGTACTGCCATGGTTTATTAGATATATTTGTTATTGAAATTAACTTTTCCTAAATAATCTTTTTTATTATTAAAACTAAGGTTCTCCTCCCTCAGACATAGGTGACTTTACCAAATGTTGGGTATCCTGTTTATGTCTTGTTTGTTTTATTGCTCCCAAAAGTTTGAATTATTGTTTATCTCTGGTTTTTAGAGGGGTTCGTGTTGCCCAATCGTTATTTCATAAATATATTTTAAGTTCACATTTCTTAAAAAGAAACGTAAATGGAAGCAGCGATATGTCTTCTTATTTTGACTAAAGGGTATTCTTACATTCTACCTTTTTTTGAAGAAACCCGTGTCGGCATACATGTAATCATTATTAACAGATACAGCAACACTTCTGATATCATCTTGCCATTTGTTTTAACTAATATACTCCTGCAAAACAAAAATTATAGTTTATGATGGATGCATTTTCACAAAAAGCTACTCAAGCAAGACTATGTTTCTCCTAGGTTGAAGTCATCGGCACACAAGTTATTTGGTCGTCATCACCATCTGGTTGGTTATTGCGAAATATCCATATCTCAAATAACAATGGATCTTTTACTTTTAACGTAGATGTTTTATTTCCTCTACCAATGCCAACACTTTCACCAGACTTGACTGTATATAATTAGTAACACGGTCACTGTCTTATAAGAAGTAGGTTATCGTTCGTGATCACACAAGTTTAACACCAGCTTTAGGTAGAGATCGTGTTGATCATCATATCAGTTTTTTGTGTCCTATTATGTGTCTTTACGTTCTGAGTTTCTTGTTGTGATGTCGGTTACGATTTCCGCAAAAAAACAATGTTCAGTTCGTATTTATCTCCAGTTGTTTGTAGGAGGGGTCATGTCTCATTTACGTTATTTGTGTTTGTTTGGTTCGTCTTTACCTCCAGTTGTTTGTAGGAGGGCTCATGTCTCATTTACGTTATTTGTGTTTGTTTGGTTCGTCTTTACTTTCAGTTGTTTATAGGAGGGCTCATGTCTTATTTCCGTTATTTGTGTTTGGTTGGTTTGTCTTTACCTCCAGTTGTTTGTAGGAGGGCTCATGTCTTATTTACGTTATTTGTGTTTGTTTGGTTCGTTCTTTACCTCCAGTTGTTTGTAGGAGGGCTCATGTCTTATTTACGTTATTTCTGTTTCTTAGTTCGTCTTTACCTCTAGTTGTTTGTAGGATGGCTCATGTCTTATTTACGTTATTTGTGTTTGTTTGATTCGTCTTTACCTCCAGTTGTTTGTAGGAGGGCTCATGTCTTATTTACGTTATTTGTGTTTGTTTGGTTCGTCTTTACTTTCAGTTGTTTGTAGGAGGGCTCATGTCTTATTTGGGTTATTTGTGTTTGCTTGGTTCGTCTTTACTTTCAGTTGTTTGTAGGATGGCTCATGTCTTATTTAAGTTATTTGTGTTTGTTTGGTTCGTGCTTTACCTCCAGTTGTTTGTAGGATGGCTCATGTCTTATTTACGTTAGTTGTGTTTGTTTGGTTCTTCTTTTCTTTCAGTTGTTTGTAGGAGGGCTCATGTCTTATTTACATTATTTGTGTTTGTGTGCTTCGTCTTTACTTTCAGTTGTTTGTAGGAGAGCTCATGTCTTATTTATGTTATTTGTATTTGTTTGGTTCGTTCTTTACCTCCTGTTGTTTGTATGAGGGATCATGTCTTATTTACATTATTTCTGTTTGTTTAGTTCGTCCTTACCTCTAGTTGTTTGTAGAATGGCTCATGTCTTATTTACGTTATTTGTGCTTGTTTGGTTCGTCTTTACTTTCAGTTGTTTGTAGGAGGGCTCATGTCTTATTTACGTTATTTGTGTTTGCTTGGTTGTTCTTTACCTCCAGTTGTTTGTAGGAAGGCTCATGTCTCATTTACGTTATTTGTGTTTGTTTGCGCATAGTGATGTCTAACATATATAGTGTTGTGTTATTTGTCCTGTATGTGTTATTTCTGTGTCTTGTATACCCTAGGATGCTAGTTTCTCTGGATTGTCCATGTTTTATTGCCCCTTCGGCATTCTCTACCGTTTAATAAATATCAGCATTCGTTTTATTTTTGCTAATAACCTTAATATGAAAAAGACAATGTTACTCTCAGTTTATTAAGATGATGCAATTTTAAAATGTGAGGTCTATAAAAGTGCAGAGGCGGATATAAACATTTCCATAAAGGGGGCCCCTTTTCTATAAGAAAATATCGGATTTCAAAACAATTTGTTTTATGAAATTCAAAAGGCCTAATTAAAAGCGAAAATTACAAAAATTGGAAATATTCTGTTAAAACATGTATTTAACGGTCTATAACTTAGCTTAGAATTAAGTATGTTACTAAGTCTAAATATAAATTTCCAAACATAGATATCACTTTAAATGGAATTCCACATTTGTCGTCAAGTGGAGAATCACTTTAAATGGAAATACCCAGACCTAAAAATACATCATAGAACAAAACAAATTCTATATTGATCCTTATTATACATACTAGTAAACATATTTACAGATTATTATCATAATAATATATGGCAGTATCATGATAGCTGATATTAAAATGATGTTTTATTGAAGGATCATAGTATTCCCACACATTTTCTATTTGTATGTCGAGCATAGCTGAAACTAAAAGTAGAAATGAGCATATATATTGTAATGCTGCGGACCTCGTGTAAAGTTGACCTGCGCACCACAAGGTGTACAGCGCTACAAAAGTAAGGGTCCGTTGGATGTCGGAGTTTAGATGAAAGTAAATGTAAATGGATTCAACAAATTACAAAGGCTAATAAAAGTTCAGATACTTTATTAAATAATAATAATAACGTTGCGCGATCGTCTGTGTCTTTGAGCCTCGTGGTTGGACAGGAACACAACAAACAATTACTTAATTAATTAATTAAATATCCAAATATGTCCTTTAAAGGACATTAACTACATTCACAACTATTTAATCTTCTATTAACCACAACAACTACAATATTGGACAACCATATGATTACCAAGCGGCCACAAAAATATATCAATATGGTTAACGTGTTTCCTGCCACCAGCAATTGACACCCGCACCAGGCACAGAGCCTAATACTACAAATAACAATAATAGTTGTCTACAATAAACGACACCGACGTCGCTTACATGAAATATTTACCACAATCTAGCTAAATAATATCAAATTACGTTCCTTATGTTATAAAGAACTAGTGTACAAATTATTGATAGTAAAACGTAACCTCACTTACGCAACCCGCTCCAAGCTCGGTTGCGATAAGATATAATGGCAACTACGTATAATCTGAATCAAAATTTATATGAACCGTCTGCAAAAACGAACTTGCAATCACTTAAAACAATTTATATTACAAGAAATATAAGACTTCAGAATTTCCAAGGAGGTGGCAACCCGCACCCTTACAACCTGCTCCAAGAAGCAACCTTCATCCAAAACAACCCGCACCTTGAAATAACCGACAACCAGAACAACTACACTACGTAGCTGTACTAACAACTTTTAACGTAAACTTTTATAAGATTCGCACTTCCTCCCTTGTCTTATAATCTGACATCTTCCAGTATGTATCACTAACTTCTTCTATTTCTACGTTCTAACTTGTCTGCTGTAAAACTACTAGGCGAAACCCCCTTTCAAACTAGCCGCGTCTAATACTTATACGTAATATAGATGGCGCTTCGATCGCTTTACAATAATTGACCAATCGGCAAGCAATAAACAGATGGGGAATTCCCCTTTGACATTCCAAAAAATGTAAACAGACGACTTGATTTGTAAATAATCACGATGTGGATTTAATCTTCTCATAGTAACTATAACTTATTAAAATACATATATGCATCAACAAATCCAGATATTCCTCTCTGAAAACATGATAATTTTACTTTACAGTAGGTATGATGAACTGAAATTGCTCATAATACTGGCCTTTTATCAACTTCCCACGAAACAGCTGATCATTGCATTTCGTACACAGCAACTAGGCTGACACAGACTTCCAGATATATGAATCAACCGTGTTGCTTATGATGAATTTTAGCAATTTCTTTAAGAACCTTTCAATTCTTTAACGGATATTTTCTTAGAGCTAACCCACAAGTTAAACAATTTTCTCCGAATTCGTACAGTATTTGGTGAGCGTTACATTGCCCCCCACCAACTTAGGCATTTGGTCTCCAAATTGCATGTAAGTTAGCAAATTATGATGTGGAAATCATACATGACATCAGGCAATTAAATACAACAAAGTGCATTTATTTTAGCGTGTTGTATTTTTACCTATAACATTAGCACTGTCAGTGCTTTGAAAACTGTCCTTGTACTGTTGCATCATACATATACTCATACATTATGTTTTGTTTGCTGTTTTTGTTTGTTTGTTTGTTTTTTTTTGTTTTTTTTAAGCCCACAGAGTAGAACGTAAGAAGAACAATTACTCATATAAATTTCAAATAAATAAGATATTTATTTTTAACAATAAAAACTTTGCCTTAACTGCATGTGTCTTGATTATCTATCATTTGTGTACATTTCAA
>MJUT01029711.1:0-17062 GCA_002080005.1 Gigantidas platifrons | reverse complement strand
ATGTATTTTAGCTGACAATTTATACAGAAGGCTATGTAGTTTAGCTGACAATTTATACAGAAGGCTATGTAGCTTAGCTGACAATTTATACAGAAGGCTATGTAGTTTAGCTGACAATTTATACAGAAGGCTATGTAGTTTAGCCGACGATTTATACAGAAGGCTATGTAGTTTAGCTGACAATTTATTCAGAAGGCTATGTATTTTAGCTGATAATTTATACAGAAGGCTATGTATTTCGCTGTTAATTTATACAGAGGGCTATGTATTTCGCTGTTAATTTATACAGAGGGCTATGTATTTTAGCTGATAATTTATACAGAGGGCTATGTATTTCGCTGTTAATTTATACAGAGGGCTATGTATTTCGCTGTTAATTTATACAGAGGGCTATGTATTTTAGCTGTTAATTTATACAGAGGGCTATGTATTTTAGCTGTTAATTTATATGGAGGGCTATGTATTTACATTGTAGCTGTTAATTTATACAAAAGGCTACATGTAAAAAAAAAAAAGTATATATATATATACATTTGTGTATGTACATTTATTTAGCTACCAAGTTATGCAGAAAGCTATGTGTTTAGCATTATACTATCAATAGTCAGTATATATATATAACAAAAACAAAAACAAAACAAAAAGTAGATAATAGAATATATTTACATGGTACACTGTATAATGTGGATCAATATTATTATTATAGATATTATGATTATAAGCAAGCAGCTATGAATTTAGCTTTTACGCCACTTTGAAAATTAGCATTACTTTAGTAGTTGTCTGTGGTTATACACCTGGAAAAGGCAGGACTGATCAAATGTATATTTTGGTCTTAATGACAATACTGCTGTGTATTCAGCATCAACATATTATATTTGAACATAAAGTATGCGTGCTAATATGCAGCATGTTTTCTTAGTAGGAAATGGCTTCTAAAAGAAGGAAGAATCAAGAAAGACCATCAAAACGTGCACGGATAGAGCACAATTCAGATGAAGTAGAGACAATGACAGCAATCATATCTGCTGCTGTTACAGCAAAAGTTTTAGAAAACCTGAAAGATTCAGGTTTCTTGCCTTCCCCAACTGACAGACAACCTTCAACTGTAGTAGATGTTCCGACAATGTTACAGAACACAGCTTCAACATCAGGTGCAAGTAGTCTTGACAGTAGGGAAGAGATCTCTACCCAAGAAACAGGTCAGCATGGTAACATGATTTGTATACCAGCCCAAAACTTAGTATCAGAGAATAGTGTACCACAATATAGACCATTGGGTAGACCTCTATATACAAAAATTAATAAAAAAATGTTTGAAAAAATTAGCTCTCAGGAATTTATTGACATGTCTGATATACTGGTTGATCATCAACCCCTAGAGTTAGATTTTCATTTTCAAGCTCAGAGCAAAAAAGTAGGGCTAGGTTCTAGTAAAAAGAAAAAAAGTATTAATATTGAGAATTGGACAGACGCATTTAGCATCTATTCGTCGGTATTAAGAAAGGCTAATCCTAATGATATTGGTTTAGCCGAGGATCTTACAATTTATATGGATTTAATCAGACAAATTCAGAAAGATGGGGGGGATTGGTACAATTATGATGTAACTTTTAGGAGAACTAAAGAGAGGGATGACACACTCCCATGGAGTCAGGTAGACCAAATTCTTTACAGCAGGTCACTCTTTAAGAAACCAAATTCACTATCTTTAACCAATGCATCATTCAACCAGCCCTTTCGTAAGACATGCTACAAATTCAATGAAGGGCGATTTTGTGCTGGGGGTGTGGATACCCACACTTGTGCTTCTATTGTTATAGACCACACCCAAAATTACAATGTCGAAAACAAAGGTCCAACAATTACATGCCAGTATCAAATTCAGACCACAACAAAAAACCAACAGAATCAACAGCTAATGCGACACGCCCCAATCAGGCCAATATTGGAAAAACACACAACAAATAAGATGCCAACACCAATCAAAGTTGACATACTTGAAAAGTATTTGCAGGGATATGACATAAATTTAAAAGCATATTTGCTGCAATGTTTTAAGGAAGGTTTTAGATTAGAATTTGCAGGTGAGAGAAAATTTCAACAGAGTCCAAATTTGAAATCTGCAAATGAAAATCACATCCTGGTTACAGAGAAAATTAATAAAGAATTGGCTCTAAATCGAGTTGCTGGTCCTTTTAATGAGCTACCCATAAAGAATTTGAAAGTTTCACCACTTGGGTTGGTTCCTAAGAAAACTGAGGGTCAATTCCGTTTAATTCACCATTTGTCGTACCCTTATAAGAAATTAAATTCGGTTAATTCTGGCATATCTGACGAATCTGCTGCTGTTCAATATGCAGGCATCAATGATGCAATAACAGAGATTAAAAAGTTAGGAAAACAAGTTTACTTAGCAAAATCTGATGTTCGTCAAGCCTTTCGCATTCTGCCTGTCTCACCCCAAGATTATGAATTGTTAGGTTTTTTTTGGGAGAAAAAGTATTACTTTGATCGTTGTTTGCCAATGGGTTGTAGAACTAGCTGCAAGATATTCGAACGATTTAGTTCTGCTTTACAGTGGATCGCAATTAATAAGCTAGGTATGTCAGCCATGGTACACATTTTAGATGATTTCCTTATAATAGAAACTTCAAAGGAATCTGCAATTCAAAAACTCAAATTGTTTATTCAACTTTGTGAAGAAATGGGGATTCCCCTGTCAGCTGAAAAAACAGTTTTACCTACACAAATAATTGAATTTGTAGGCATGACTTTAGATGTACTGGCCGCAGAGGCCCGCCTTCCTTTGGAAAAGATAGATAAATGTAACAATTTGCTTACAAAATTTATGTCAATGACAAGGTGTACTTTGAAAAACATGCAATCTTTAATCGGTGTTCTTAACTTTGCTTGTTCTGTCATATAACCAGGAAGAGCGTTTTTACGACGAATGATAAATCTTACTGTTAAAGTCTCAGAACATCAACAGTATTTGTATTTGACTGAAGAAACGAAGGCAGCTATGAAAATTTGGCTATCTTTTTTAGAAAACTATAATGGGAAGTCCATGTTTTTAAATGATACATTTCTGTCTAGTGGCACTCTAGAATTATATACTGATGCAGCACAGTCAAAAGGTTATTCTGGCGTATACAGATCTCAATGGTTTAATGGCAGTTTTCCAGATGACTGGAAAACTTTAAACATTATGACTTTAGAATTTGATCCAATTATTTTGTCTGTTGAAATTTGGGGTCCGCTGTGGAAAAATCATGCTATATTATTCTTCACTGACAATGAGGCTTTGGTTTCGGTCATTAATAAACAGACAAGTCAGGTTGGTCAGGTTATGAGAATGGTAAGACATTTGGTTTTAAGATGCTTACAATACAACATTTTGTTTAAGGCAAAGCATATACCAGGAAAAAAGAATATATTGGCAGACTGTCTTTCTCGTTTTCAGGTAGAACAGTTTTTCAAACTTGCCCCCAAGGCACAGAACAAACCCCGATCTATTCCAGAGAATTACTTACCAAAGAACTTTTGGAAAACATTAAAACGTTAACAGAAGCAGCTTTAGCTCCATCAACACGGGATACCTATAAACGGGCATGGAATACTTTCGAAACTTTTTGTAATGAAGTATTATCAGTAGTTATTCGACCCCCATTAACGGTCACTGTGGTATCCCTGTTTGTTGCATATTTATTTAAGAAATATTTTGCTTCTAGCACAATTTCCACTTATTTATCAGCTTTAGCTTATGTTCACAAGATGTTGTCACTACCAGACCCAACACAGTCTTTTTTAGTTCACAAGTTAATCAATGGAACTTACAGACTTTCTAAATCATTTGACTCACGTCTGCCAATAACAATTAATATCATATATCGCATTCTGGTTGGTATTACAAGTGTTATCTTAACAAAGTATGAACAA
This sequence comes from Gigantidas platifrons, assembly GCA_002080005.1. Classification (NCBI taxonomy): domain Eukaryota; kingdom Metazoa; phylum Mollusca; class Bivalvia; order Mytilida; family Modiolidae; genus Gigantidas; species Gigantidas platifrons. The sequence goes on along the minus strand of MJUT01029711.1, from coordinate 13,120 downwards.
TGTCTTTTCAGGGCATTATTTTTATTTGCTTTTTCTACTTTTGTTCGTATCGGTGAGCTTGTCGTGGTAAGAGATGGCGATACATCCAAGATAATACAACTTGCTGATGTTTCTTTTTCATCAGAAAATAATAAAATACAGGAGGTAAATGTTTGTTTCAAACAATTTAAGCATAACACAAAAGGAATACCAAAAACAATTACATTTTCTCATGGTGAAGCTTCAATATCGACTGTAACAGCTTTGGCCCATTATTTGGGTATTAGACAATCATCTCAAGGTCCCTTGTTCCTTTTTCAAGATGGTCGTTTTATGTCAAGGTCATATTTCGACAAATGTTTGCACAAATGTCTTGCTTTTTGTGGTTTGGATAGCTCAAGATATAAAGGACATAGCTTTAGAATTGGAGCTGCATCATTTGATGCTCAGATAAGATCCATGGGAAGATGGAATTCCAATGCATTTCGTAAATACATAAGATCAAACTATACTTCATAAAACATTGTTTTTCCCGAAATAGGCTACAGTTGGGTTACATGTGTAGAACTAGTACTGGTTGAGAAAATACTTTATCCATGGTAGGATGGTTACCTGCTTGGGCCGGTAATCAAATTTATTACATTGTACAATATTGTTAAATTACAAATGTTTGTGTCCTGTTACCCTGGTAGTGTGTCATTGCTCTGTTCTAATAGCAACTCATATAAATTGAATTTGTTTTTATTCACACAATTTGTAGCTCTATTTTTTAGAGAATGGTGTTTTTATTTTACCTTGCAACAAAATATGAACATACCTGCTTGGGCCGGTATATATAACATATTGCAGAGTCTTTATGAATGTGAAATGTATTTTTAGTTGTGTTTTGTATATGCGTCAAATGAATAACACGTTTCTCTTATATTACATTGTTTTTGTCATGCTGCGATTCTCAATTAAATGTACATTTATGTGAACATTTGAGTTGATAGTAAACAGGAATATAACATTACATGGTGGTATTGACAATTAGTATTGTTAAACTTATTCATAATACCTGCTTGGGCCGGTATTTTGTATGTACTTTTATATCAAGAAATAACAACGTCCTTAGTCTTGCACACATTTTGTTTGCTAGTATAGTGCACATACATAATTCAAGTCATGAATTGGGCAATATATACATGTATATGTACATGTTGGTAATAATGATGATTACGCTAGTGGCGTTTGTAAACTAATTTTTATCATTCATATTAATTTTTATGTTGTTTTTTTTTTATGATCCCTTTTCTATCGTCAGTTCAACAGTAGGTTGTCTTGCTAGTTGCCTTGGCCTTTTTGGGGGTAGCTTAGATAAAGATATGTATGTCCTTCATCTAACCTTATGTGCCATGTGACCCCTCTTTAAGGCAAAAGATTGATATTGTTAATTATGATGTTTTTTGTATTGACAAAAAATGGACATGTATAATATGTTTATAACAATTTTTACTTTTTTAGAATAAGTAAAAATTTTCGCAATTTATATGTTGTTTGTTTTATTCTGGCAACTGGCCAGATTTTTAGTCTGGAAGGAGGAGGGCATAAATGCAAGCTATTTAAATAACGAATTTTATGCTAACGAATGGATAGCTTTCTCTTTGTACTTTGTTTTATTTCCTATTTTTACATTGGGCATCACTGACTCCCTCATGGAGCCCCAATAGTTAGATAAGTTTAACGCAATCTGATTGGTAGATATATTTAAAACATCAGCTAATTAATTATTAATTTGTGTCAAAACAACAGTAATTTGTCAGTCATTGGATTTTTTATTTCCCACCCTCCATCCCCATTCTCCACCTGCTTAATTTGTTTTGAATTAAATTACAGTGTTAATTCTCTTGTTGTTATATGCATATGTATATTTGGCTGGGGCCATGTGACCCCTCTTTAAGGCCAAAGATTGATATTGTTAATCATGATGTTTTTTGTATTGGCAAAAAATGGACATGTATAATATGTTTATACAATTTTTTACTTTTTTAGAATAAGTAAAAATTTTCGCAATTTATATGTTGTTTGTTTTATTCTGGCAACTGGCCAGATTTTTAGTCTGGAAGGAGGAGGGCATAAATACTTTTATTTACAGGAGAGCACCAATATGGTCAGACTACATGTTATTTGTTATTGTATATCTAAAACCAAAAACGAGTTCGGACAAAATCCGGTAGAAAACATTATATGGACAGGGCCCGGTCCATATACGTACTGTATTATTATATGACATTTACTGTCTTTTCTGATTGGCTCACGTCCCTAGTAACGTTCTTTGATAAAACGTTATTAAATAATAATGGCAGACGTTGGGCAGACAGGGGTTTCTGGGGAACAAAGCCGGCGCTTTGGAACAGTGAATGATGATGCATTCAATAGAATACGGACTTAAATTTGATTTAATGTCATTTAATAAAACAATTAATGACTTTCAATTTCGTTCAATACAAGTATTGACTCACAAGTGTGGGTATTATATAATTGAGTACAACAGAGTAGTTCGGATAGGAGCGGTATATATTTGATAATTGAACTGGTATATTAGTTATTCAGTTTATTATATACACAGGAACGATTTGAAACAAGCTGCGTCCCCCAAACAACCCACCCCCTTGGACACTATAAAGTCAAATTTTACCCCGCAGTTACATGTAGATATGTTTAATATGCTTAATACGAAGTTCAGGCAAACTCCACATTAGATTGATTGATTAATTTTTTTGGTGCTTTAACGCCACTTTCAGCAATATTTCAGCTATATCATGACGACCAGTTTTAGTGGTGGAGGAAGCCGAAATACCCGGAGAGAACCACCGACCCTGGGCAAGCAACTGGTAAACTTTATCACTTGCGGCTGCGAGTCGAGTGCACCTTTTTGTAATTTACAAAGCTGGGCGCAAACCCAAGCCGTATTGGTGATAGGCTTGTATGAGCTGTTAGATATATCCAACGACCTAACTCATTGAGCCATCCGGGCCCCTCACACATTGGAAACCAGCTTTTTTTCTTGGTATACTTTGCAATATTTCGAAGCGACGTCACTTCCGGGAGTGGAATTTTTATTTTTATTTATAAGAATCCATTATGCCTAAAATTATCAACAAATGGCAAATGTATCTTTTCAGTAAAATAATGAAGTATTTTTACTTAATATAAAATCTGAATATATTACAACACATATTATATTCTAAAGCGTTTCATGGTTCATCATGACACGAATGGCAGCAATGGCCCGGGTGGCTCAATGAGTAGCTAGAAAATGACTTTGTAAATTACAGAACGGTGCACTCGATTCGCAGCCATTAAGACTAAAGATTACCAGTTGCTTGCCCATGGTCGGTGGTTTTCTCCGGGTACTCAGGCTTCCTCCATCATTACAACTTGTCGCCATGATAAAGCTGAAATAATGCTGAAAGTAGTGTTAAGCACCAAAAATCAATCAATCAACCTCGAATGGCAGCAAGGCATCTACATAACGCTGTTATATCAATGAAAATAACCGTACCAACAACAAGAGTGATCAGCGAAATTGCAAATATCCCCATTGATTTAGAAGATTTTCGTCCATCCGGTGCACTGGAACGTCTTCTGATAGTTGCTGATAAATTTGTTTTATCGACTGTTAGATTTTTCTTAATTTCGTCCAAGACAGGTTTCAGGATGACTTTCCACTCTTCCATGGTGTGGTTAGTAAGATTTTGTGCTGCCCAATAGTCAAGGCGTTTTTTGTAGGCACAGTCACAGCGGCACATTTGTTCCACTAAAACATAGAGTACCTTTAATTAACATCGGTGTAGGTAACATGTTAAATCAGAAATCTAACTTTGAATCAAATAAATGCCTTAGGTAAGGTGAAACAAAAACAATTTGAGGGAATATTGATTAAAAAAAAGATCTCTATGGAGAGAATATTTCACCTTTTTGTAAGATTCTAGACAGTGTGCCAAATTGCATACCGATACAGAACCCAACTTACACATTAAAACTGTAAATACAGTCAAACCTTTATTAAGAGGTCATCTTTGGCACAAAAAAAATGTTTTTTAAGACAGGTGACCTCTTAAAATAGTTTCAATTCATATGCAATGTTCTATGACAAGACAAGAAAAATGTGACCTTTTAATACAGGTGACTGCTTAATAGAGGTGACCGCATTGGCAGGTTTGACTATATATTGATCTAACATTTACGTAAGTTTTCTGAAGTGGATGCTACCTATGCAATCAGTGCCTATGACCACTAACGTTGTGAGTTTGAATCCCGCTAAGGTTTGTCAGTGACCAGTGGCAGGTCAGTAGCTTTCTCTGTGTACTCCGGCTCCCGCCAACAATAAAACTGACCGGAACGACATAAGTGAAATATTGTTGAAAGTGGCGTTAAACATCATAAACCCTGGGGTGCTGATTTATATCTCTATTATTATTGCTTTGCTTTGATCATTTCGGAAACACTGCTATGCTAGTGATCATGTCTGCATCACCCTGAAAAGCGACAGCTATTCTATATATAGAACCGTTACCCATTAAGTTCTCTGGTTGGTAGATTCCCTTATACTTTATATATATAAATATGGAGCGGATGTGGTCGAGTGGTCTAGAGCGCTAGACGTAAGGCTAAGCGATTGGTGCTGCAGTGTATCAATGGTGTGAGTTCAAATCCCGTCGAGGGAAGAACAAAAAATTGACAGCTCAAAAATCTAATTCTAACACAGTTTGGTTTAATTTTCAGACGTATGTATATATTTATATTGAAAATTTTGAAGACGCATACTTGCTCCTCTAATGGTGACCTATCGCTATGTCAAATTTTATGTCTCTATCATTATCCATTTAGAAGTTATCAACATTAATGTACGAAATTTCAACTTTCCTATAGGATTCAATAATAAACCCACCCCCTTTGAACCCCTCAAAATATGACTTTAACCCCCCTTTACCACAAAGCTGAAAACTTTAGGACCAACTAGCAACATATATCTATAACTCCACCAAGTTTCATGAAATTCTGTCAAGTAGTTCCTGAGATCTGCCGTGGACACGTTCATGTCGCAAAGAAAGAAAGGAGAATAATAGTAATAATAATAAGAAACGGAGCAAAAACAATAAGTCTCCAATCGTTGTTTGGGAGACTTAAAAATGCCATATAAACCATGTTGGAGTCTATATTTTGACTGGAAGAATGTGTCATAATCCCAGTAGCTATAGTTGTTTCTCCACTTGTTAGTTTAGTTGTTGAAGGTAGAGGTGTTGTTGTTCCTTTACAAATAAAATTGTTTTACTACATTTGTGTCCAATTAATATTTAAAATTGCAAATGTGATAGCAATTTGAATATTTGAATAGTACTGATTTGAATAAAACATGTGTGCTAAATAAGTGTAGCTACCAATAGAATTGAGATACGGCAACTTACATATGCCAGTAATGTATTTGTCAGTATATTCCAATTAGATAATGGGTCGTAATTCTCCTATAACAGCTACAGTTTTTCAATGACTTGCTATAAGTTAGTGGTTTTAATTGGGTACCCATATTTCTTACTGAAATAGTACTGACCGACAAGAAAAACTGGAATATTGTTGAAAGTGGAATCAACACTTCATCTATGATAAATCACAATTCAAACCAACATTTATCTATAAAACATATATATATATTATACATCCTATGGAGTGCCGATTTAATCAATATTTGGTACGGTATGTATTCCACTTTATAACTTACCAATCATTTTAATCTCTATTTCCTCACTTTGACTTGTTCCCATGGCAGTCGCAGCAATACATGTATATCTGCCGGAATCACTCGATTGAAAATCATTTATTTGGAGAGTGTGTGTACTAAGGAGCAAGCCTTCATCTTTTGCACAGTTTAAATCAATTTTAGTGTCATTAAGAGTCCAATTGAGCGATAATATTCCAAGCGGAGAATCTATGGTGCATAAAATGGCCGCCTGACCACCAGCTGGTATTCTGGTTTCATTTGCCTGTACATTCACATTTGGACCTATGGTAGAAATAACCATTAAATTGAAAATGCAAAATAAATAACAAACATGTAACTGGAGTCTTACAAATTGGCCTTTTCTGGAGACAACTAATGAATATGCACACAATGATGATGTATTATATGTACACATTCAAGATAAAATATTTGTACACATTGAGGAAATGTTCTAAATATACATTGATGATATATTGTTTGTACACGTCGATGATTTGTTCATTGAGGTTTTGCTCTGTGTAGAAATCGCGTACATCAGTAGCATGCATAAAGGTATCAGCCAGCAAATATCTGTCAGATAAATTTGATGTCAACAAGATAAAGGATAATAATTTTGTCCACTCTGGGGATAGAAAATTGATGTCAACAAGACAAGGAATAGCTAATTTGCCCACAATAGGGATAGCAGATTTATGTTAACATGCTAAATAAGGGATGTTCTAGAATTAAAGGGTAAATGTAGACTTCGTTTATGCTGATGAAATTGAAGCTGTGTGCAGCATCATTCCGCTAGGAACAGCGTGAATTGCGAATAATGGGGGATTATTATTAAATTAATATAGCAATACTCCAGTAGCAACTGTATATGGATGGAGTTATATATATCTCTCAGTTAATACAGTATTCCAGAGCTTGTGATTCCAATCTGCAGTTTACTGATAGAGGGTTGCTGTTAACTAGGTAACTACTGAATCCAGCTTCATTGTTGCTAAGTTGAAGTCATCGCTACATTTTTCATTATGATACGTTTTGCTCCGTATTTGAAATCTTTGTAGCTTTATTGTTGTTGTCATGTTGTGTGTTTTTACGTTCTGTGTTCCGTGTTGTGATGTGTTACGATTTCGCTTAAGACCGATGTTAGGTTCATCTTAACCCCCAGTTTATTGTAGGAGGGCTCATGTCTTATTTCCTCCGTTATTTGTGTCTGTTTGGCCAGCACATATTGTCTTGTATTTTTGTTTTTGTTTTGTTTGTCTTCATCTTGTGTGCCATATGTCACGGTCACAATAAAATCTGAAAAATATATTGCTCTTGTGATGCAGGTATCAAACCTGGAAAGGAAGCGGTCAGGTATATGTCATTATGCGTGACAGTGAGCGGTCATGTATATGTCATTATATGTGTAAGTAAGCGTTCAGGTATATGTCATTATGTGTGTAAGTAAGCGGTCAGGTATATGTCATTATGTGTGTAAGTAAGCGGTCAGGTATATGTCATTATGTGTGAAAGTAAGCGTTCAGGTATATGTCATTATGTGTGTAGGTAAGCGATCAGGTATATGTCATTATGTGTGTAAGTAAGCGGTCAGGTATATGTCATTATGTGTGTAAGTAAGCGGTCAGGTATATGTCATTATGTGTGTATGTAAGCGGCCAGGTATATGTCATTATGTGTGTAAGTAAGCGGTCAGGTATATGTCATTATGGGTATAAGTAAGCGGTCAGGTATATGTCATTATGTGTGAAAGTGAGCGGTCATGTATATGTCATTATATGTGTAAGTAAGCGTTCAGGTATATGCCATTATGTGTGTAAGTAAGCGTTCAGGTATATGCCATTATGTGTGTAAGTAAGCGGTCAGGTATATGTCATTATGTGTGTAAGTAAGCGGTCAGGTATATGTCATTATGTGTGTAAGTAAGCCGTCAGGTATATGTCATTATGTGTGTAAGTAAGCGGCCAGGTATATGTCATTATGTGTGTAAGTAAGCGGTCAGGTATATGTCATAATGGGTATAAGTAAGCGGTCAGGTATATGTCATTATGTGTGAAAGTGAGCGGTCATGTATATGTCATTATATGTGTAAGTAAGCGTTCAGGTATATGCCATTATGTGTGTAAGTAAGCGGTCAGGTATATGTCATTATGTCTGTAAGTAAGCGGTCAGGTATATGTCATTATGTGTGAAAGTAAGCGGTCAGGTATATGTCATTATGTCTGAAAGTAAGCGGTCAGGTATATGTCATTATGTGTGTAAGTCGTATCGAATTTTTCCACTGTTTCCACGATTTCTTTATTGGATTCTGGATTTTTTTCTGATAATGTGGTATTTTCTATATTTTCAACTTTAGTAACTCACCTCGACATTGGTTAGGAGGACTGTTGTCATCTATCTGACTTTTGAGGGCACCACATGGTCCAATATCTACAACAAGACAACAATGAAATTTAAAAATTCAATAAATTGAGGTATTGCATTTACTTTAAATGTAAAAAAAAAAAAGAAACCTGAACAAGAGAATACAACTCATAACTGGCCAATATTATGGATTATTGTATATTAATAATTGCGAAATACAAATAAAAACAATCAAAGAAACAAAAAAACAAACAAACAAAAAACCCACACAAAACAACAACAACAAAAACAAAAAACACGCGAATGAAATAAACTGTACATTTGATAGCAAGTCATTCATTTCTTTATTGGTATTAGTGCCGTCTGCAACATTGCAATATGAACATAAGTTTTTACAATTGTTTCTAGATATATGAGTTCAGTAAACGACTCAATACAATACAATTAGCTTTACTTAGAGTCGGAAAGAAGAAAACAAATTAAAGTAATTCAACGGTGCTTGTAGTGAAGTAGAGACTGGCAAACAAAACAGTGCATTAAAGCGTTGATGAAATCTATAAGAAAATTAAGTCAGCAATTCAGTTGCGACAAAGTCTTGTATTGATATTCTACATTTCACAGTTATAACAGAGTCTGACAAAATGCATTGAACTCTTCATGCATGTATCAAGCCTGGAAAGTGTGTAGTCAGGGCATATGTGTGTAAGTGAGCAGTCAGGGTATATGTGTGTGAGCAGTAAGGTATATGTTTGTAAGTGAGCAGCAAGGTATATCTGTGTGAGCAGTCAGGGTATATGTGTTTAAGTGAGCAGTAAAGAATATGTATGTAAGTGAGCAGTAAGGTATATGTGTGTAAGTGAGCAGTCAGGGTATATGTGCGTGAGCAGTAAGGTATATGTGTGTAAGTGAGCAGCAAGGTATATGTGTGTGAAAAGTCCGGGTATATGTGTTTAAGTGAGCAGTAAAGAATATGTGTGTAAGTGAGCAGTAAGGTGTATGTGTGTAAGTGAGCAGTCAGGGTATATGTGTGTAAGTGAGCAGTAAGGTATATGTGTGTAAGTGAGCAGTCAGTGTATATGTGTGTACTTGAGCAGTCAGCGTATATGTGTGTAAAGGAGCAGTCAGGGTATACGTGTGTAAGTGAGCACTCGGGGTATATGTGTGTAAGTGAACAGTCAGGGTATATATGTGTGAGTAGTCAGGGTATATGTTTGTAAGTAAGCAGTCAGGGTATATGCGTGTAAGTGAGCAGTCAAGGTATATGTGTGTAAGTGAGCAGTCAGGGTATATGTGTGTAAGTGAGCAGTCAGGTATATGTGTGTAAAGGAGCAGTCAGGGTATACGTGTGTAAGTTAGCACTCGGGGTATATGTGTGTAAGTGAACAGTCATGGTATATATGTGTGAGTAGTCAGGGTATATGTTTGTAAGTAAGCAGTCAGGGTATATGCGTGTAAGTGAGCAGTCAAGGTATATGTGTGTAAGTGAGCAGTCAGGGTATATGTGTGTAAGTGAGCAGTCAGGTATATGTGTGTAAGTGAACAGTCAGGGTATAAGTGTGTAAGTGAGCAGTCAGGGTATATGTGTGTAAGTGAGCAGTCAGGGTATATGTGTGTAAGTGAGCAGTCAGGGTATATGTGTGTAAGTGAGCAGTCAGAATATATGTGTGTAAGTGAGCAGTCAGGGTATATGTGTGTAAATGAGCAGTCAGGGTATATGTGTGTAAGTGAGTAGTCAGGGTATATGTGTGTAAGTGAGCAGTCAGGGTATATGTGTGTAAGTGAGCAGTCAGGGTATATGTGTGCAAGTGAGCAGTCAGGGTATATGTGTGTAAGTGAGCAGTTAGGGTATATGTGTGTAAGTGAGCAGTCAGGTATATGTGTGTAAGTGAACAGTCAGGTATATGTGTGCAAGTAAGCAGTCAGGGTATATGTGTGTAAGTGAGCAGTCAGACTATATGTGTGTTAGTGAGCAGTCAGGGTATATGTGTGTAAATGAGCAGTCAGGGTATATGTGTGTAAGTGAGCAGTCAGGGTATATGTGTGTAAGTGAGCAGTCAGGGTATATGTGTGTAAGTGAGCAGTCAGTGTATATGTGTGCAAGTGAGCAGTCAGGGTATATGTGTGTAAGTGAGCAGTTAGGGTATATGTGTGTAAGAGAGCAGTCAGGTATATGTGTGTAAGTGAACAGTCATGGTATATGTGTGCAAGTGAGCAGTCAGGGTATATTTGTGTAAGTGGTATCGAATTTTCTTCTGTTTCTACGATTTCTTTATTGGATTTTATCATTTTCTAACAAAGTGGTATTTTCTATTTTATAATTTTATTAACTCACCTGGATAGTTTCTTTCGTTGTCAGTACATTTTACAACAAGAAAACGATGAAATTTAAAAATTCAATAAATTGAGGTATTCCATTTACTATGAATAGAAAAAAGAAAGGAAAAACCTGAACAAGAAGTAGAAAACAAAAACACTTGACTGAACAATAGTATGGATTATTATATATTGTTTGAGTACAAAATACAAAAAAAACAAAAACAAACAAACAAAGACAAAAAAAACTGTGTGCATATAATAGCAAGTCATACACTTGAAAACACGCTCTCTGCATTGGTATCAGTGTTGTCAGCAATATTGCAACACAAATATTAGTTTTACAATTCATGCTAGATATATGAGTTAAGTAAACGACTCAATACAATACAATGCAATACAATAAGCTTTAGTTAGAGTCGGAAAGAAGCAAACAATTGTAGCAAAAGCTATAATAAGCATTTAAATCTGAAGTGGTCAGGCAGCTCATTCCAAATTTGTGCAGCATAATATCTAAAAGAGTTCAACCATACCGGTAGCCTTGACTGTTGCAGATATTGAGGACATTCCTTATTTGAACATTTAAATGTTTCCATATCTATTGTACATATACGCCTAATTATCTAAGAAGGTAATTTTGATTAAGTCAAACGTCCTTCATTGGTGGAGTGGTTTTCATTATACACACTTCGACAAAATTTAAGCGCCACTCCATTTATTTTATAAATATTATTGTTTTAAATTAACTTTTTTTAACATATAGGTGTTGAAGGTTCAAACAAAATAAAAGACAAATTGAGAGCTTTTACAGGCTCCGAATGAATTGTTAAACGTTCAGCAAACTCCAGCAGTGCGCAAAAGAAATCAAAGTGACCGAACCGTAACTCCTTCCTCGGTAGATAGGAAAGTAAACAGTCAAAAGTTAGTTTTCAAAATGTTAATTAACTGTACAATTGGTATATTTATCTAATGCACAATATTCTTAATTATTTAGACAAAAATTATATTAAAAAAATATAAAAAATATATATATACAGGTATATATTAGAGAAAGATAGTGTATTCACCATGTTCCATGTATAGCTCATTATCTGAGTTTGATCATAAAATTGAATTTCAATTCATTGTATATAATATTGCTATATCAACTTTTAATTACATTTTGAATGCTCTTGAACATCTTACATTATTATATTATTGTATTGACCATATTTGATATGTTTTTCTTGTCCATATTTTATTTTATTGTGTTCTTCATATTTGATATTTTGTGTGTCCATAGTTGATATTTTTGTGCTATTTACATGCGACAGTTGCATGTTAATATACTTGAGATGTGAAACTTTATTATCAATTGTAAACAATGACCTTAACACTTGTTACTCTAAATGTGAATGGAATGCGTGACAATAAGAAACGCGACCTCGTTTTTAATTGGTTAGTTGCTACAATATTTAAGCTCATTTGTTTACAAGAAACACACGTGTAAACAATGATATTGATCAATGGAAAAATCACGAGGATGGAGATAGTAATTGGAATTGTGGCTCAAACGAATCAAGAGGTGTAGCAATTTTGCTCAATAAAATTTTTGCTAGTGACGTTAAATTTACACTTTCTGATAAAATTGGGCGAGTTATAAAGTGCGAAATAAAAACGGAAACGGATCTTTTTCATATTTCCAATATTTACGCCCCGGATCGACCGAAAAAAACTTTTTGACTCGCTTCTGAACTCTATTGGAAACCACAATGATCATAGTTTACAACATTATGAAATCATTTTAGGGGATTTTAATTGTGTGCTGGACAAAAAAATATATAGATGCCCTCTACATCGTACTGAAGATAATGGATTAAATGAATTTAAATTACTCATGTACCGACATGATTTATTTGATATATGGAGAAATAATCACCCAAAAACTATGCAATTCAGCTTTCAGAGGAGAAATACTAAATCCTGTATAGATTATATTATATGCTCCAACAGCCTTAGCAGTAAATTACTGGACTCAAAAATAAAGCACTTTCCCTTTAACGACCATGATATTTGCTCAGTTAAAGTAAAACTGGAAGATATTGAGAGGGGTCCAGGAATCTGGGTAATGAATTTGAATACTATAAATTCGGAAACGATTATTTCGGCCTTTAATACTTGGTGGCCCACATGGAAAAATCAAATTAACCGCTTTGAAACTATTCAAGAATGGTGGGAAGTTACGAAAACTAAAATAAAATTTTCAACAATCGATATAAGTAAACAAATAAATAAAGGTAAAAATAAAAGTAACATTGAAAATTTGGAGAAAAAATTAGAATATATTAAATCAAACAACGAGAATAATATTGGTACGAATAATAAAATAGAGGAAATTAAACGAACTATAAACAATTATTATACAAATAGGACTGAAACTGCAAAAATTCGTTCAAGGATAAAATGGACAGAGGAAAGGGAAAATCTACACGTTATTTTTTTTACCTTGAAAAGAAACATGGACAAGATAAATTGTGGATAGAATAAAACATCAGAAGGTCATTACAAATATGATAATTATTCAATAATAAATGAACAAGTACAATTTTACTCTACGTTATTTACATCAGAGGGATGGGACGAAACATGTTGGCGTAACCTTACACAACATTTACAAGAAAAGTTGAACACAGAGCAAAAGGGTGAACTCGACTCAGATGTAATGATTCT
>MJUT01029710.1:10277-23295 GCA_002080005.1 Gigantidas platifrons | reverse complement strand
GCTCTTGGTTACTCCTGTCTCAATTCTTAAGATGGTGACAGTCCCTTTCTTCAACAATGTAAGTATGAATCAAAACTAGTTTTAATTTGTTTTCAGTATCATATAGTATCAGTGTTATTTATTATGACTTACATCTATTGTATACAATCGAAAGTTCATTGTCAAATCGCTAGTGTTAATTTATAATGAAGAACATTTAAAGCATATTTTAAAATTTCTAATCCTCATAATAAGCTGTAATTTACAAATTCATTACATGTTGATTATTTTTTTTTATTAAAATAAAAGGTGAAACATTAAGTACGTTGTGTGTGTCAAAATATATACCTTGGTTTGTGTGTCATCGTCCTGTATCTAGTGTCTACAATGTTGGAAGTGTCTATACAACGGCCATTCTAGAGTGTCTTTTATTTAAGGCTTATTAACTTATGATGTCTGCTGTTACTAAAAACAACATGCATAAATATTATTTCTAATGCAAATATGACGTACTCAGACGAATCTTTTCAAGCAAATTGCGACAGAAATATATTTAAAAAAATTATATTGTAAGCCATTCTGGTTTTAATAAATTTGATAAAGTTGATCAGTGACTTCCAGCAGGTCAGTAATATAATGTAATTGAAAAAGATACATTCACCACCAAATGTTAGTTGTTCAATTGTCAGATCACGTTCATTCTCCACCAAACGTTAGGTGTCCACTTGTCAGATCACGTTCATTCTCCACCAAATGTTGAGTGTTCACTTGACAGGTCATGTACATTCTCAACCAAATGTTGAGTGTTCACTTGACAGGTCATGTACATTCTCCACCAAATGTTAGGTGCTCACTTGTCAGGTCACGTACATTCTCCACCAAATGTTAGGTGTTCACTTGTCAGATCACGTTCATTCTCCACAAAATGTTGAGTGTTCACTTGACAGGTCATGTACATTCTCCACCAAATGTTAGGTGTTCACTTGTCAGGTCACGTTCATTCTCCACCAAATGTTAGGTGTTCACTTGTCAGGTCATGTACATTATCCACCAAATGTTAGGTGTTCACTTGTCAGACCACGTACATTCTCAACCAAACGTTAGGTGTTCACTTGTCAGGTCATGTACATTCTCAACCAAATGTTGAGTGTTCACTTGACAGGTCATGTACATTCTCCACCAAAGTTGAGTGTTCACTTGACAGGTCATGTACATTCTCCACCAAATGTTAGGTGTTCACTTGTCAGGTCATGTACATTCTCAACCAAATGTTGAGTGTACACTTGAAAGGTCATGCACATTCTCCACCAAATATTAGGTGTTCACTTTTCAGGTCATGTACATTCACAACCAAATGTTGAGTGTTCACTTGACATGTCATGTACATTCTCAACCAAATGTTGAGTGTTCACTTGACAGGTCATGTACATTCTCAACCAAATGTTGAGTGTTCACTTGACAGGTCATGTACATTCTCCACCAAATGTTAGGTGTTCACTTGTCAAGTCATGTACATTCCCAACCAAATGTTGAGTGTTCACTTGACAGGTCATGTACATTGTCAACCAAATGTTGAGTGTTCACTTGACAGGTCATGTACATTCTCCGCCAAATGTTAGGTGTTCACTTGTCAGGTCATGTACATTCTCAACCAAATGTTGAGTGTTCACTTGACAGGTCATGTACATTCTCCACCAAATGTTAGGTGTTCACTTGTCAGGTCATGTACATTCTCAACCAAATGTTGAGTGTTCACTTGTCAGGTCACGTACATTATCCACCAAATGTTAGGTGTTCATTTGTCAGGTCACGTACATTATCCACCAAATGTTGAGTGTTCACTTGACAGGTCACGTACATTCTCCACCAAATGTTGAGTGCTCACTTGTCAGGTCATGTACATTATCAAAAAAATGTTAGGTGTTCATTTGTCAGGTCACTTACATTATCCACCAAATGTTGAGTGTTCACTTGACAGGTCACGTACATTATCAACGAAATGTTAGGTGTTCACTTGTCAGGTCATGTACATTATCAACGAAATGTTAGGTGTTCATTTGTCAGGTCACGTACATTCTCAACCAAATGCTGAGTGTTCACTTGTCAGGTCACGTACATTCTCCACAAAATGTTGAGTGTTCACTTGTCAGGTAACTTACATTCTCCACCAAATGTTGAGTGTTCACTTGTCAGGTCACGTACATTCTCCACCAAATGTTGAGTGTTCACTTGTCAGGTCACGTACACTCTCAACCAAATGTTAGGTGTTCACTTGTCAGGTCATGTACATTATCAACGAAATGTTAGGTGTTCACTTGTCAGGTCATGTACATTCTCCACCAAATGTTGAGTGTTCACTTGTCAGGTCACGTACATTATCCACCAAATGTTGAGTGTTCACTTGTCAGGTCATGTACATTATCAACGAAATGTTAGGTGTTCACTTGTCAGGTCACGTACATGATCAACGAAATGCTAGGTGTTCACTTGTCAGGTCACTTACATTCTCAACCAAATGTTAGGTGTTCACTTGTCAGGTCACGTACATTCTCCATCAAATGTTAGGTGTTCACTTGTAAGGTCACGTACACTCTCAACCAAATGTTAGGTGTTCACTTGTCATGTCATGTACATTCTCAACCAAATGTTAGGTGTTCACTTGTCAGGTCACGTACATTATCAACGAAATGTTAGGTGTTCGCTTGTCAGGTCATGTACATTCTCAACCAAATGTTAGGTGTTCACTTGTCAGGTAACGTACATTCTCAACCAAATGTTAGGTGTTCACTTGTCAGGTCACGTAAATTCTCAACCAAATGTTAGGTGTTCACTTGTCAGACAACGTACATTCTCAACCAAACATTAGATGCTCACTTATTAGACCACGTAAATTCTCAACAAAACATTATGTGTTCACTTGTCAGACCACATACATTCTGAACCAAACGTTAGGTGTTCACTTGTCAGACCACATACATTCTCAACCAAACGTTATGTGTTCACTTGTCAGACCACGTACATTCTCAACCAAACGCTAGGTGTCATTTGTCAGACCACGTACATTCTAAACCAAACGTTAGGTGTTCATTTGCCAGATCACGTGTCGTACATTCGAAACCAAACGTTAGGTGTTCATTTGTCAGATCACGTACATTCGAAACCAAACGTTAGGTGTTCACTTATAGTACATTCTCTAACAGATAGTCATATCATTCCCTACCAAAATCGTGTCCAACGATACACATTTTTTTCCTTATAAATACATATATGTAATTCAATCTTTTAATTAAACAAGATATCCAAAAACAAAGGAGAAAAGAGGTAGATAAAATAATGTTTAAATATGTATTTAAACAATGTTATATAAAATTAATTGAAATCAACTTACCTGGATGGATTTCATCAAATAATGACAAAAACTACATGTAACCATCTCAATTTGTCTTTTGATGTACATGATTAATAACAGATAAGTCATATAAAAATATAATATACCAAGAACAAGATGTTACTGGTGGCCGAGTAGTTAAGGTTGTTCTGTGACTACTGACCACTAGTCTAACACTACTGACATAGGAGGCCGTGATTGTATGGTATTTGGATTTGTAACTTCCTATGCAATCAGTGGTTATCACCACTATCGTTGCGAGTTCGAATCACGTTCAGGCGAGGTATACTTGATGCATCATTATATGATAAAGTTTGTCAATGACTTGCGGCAGGTCGGTCACTTTCTCCTTGTTCTCCGGTTTCCTCAACCAATAAAACTGACCACCACCACATAACTGAAACAATGTTGGAAGTGGTGTGGTACCCAATAACCTTAATTTTATTCACATAGGTTCGTGCCCAGATACCCATCTCAAGTGTAATAGTCTAAGCCATGTCTGGGATTTTCACAAGTGATGAAAAGAAAGTTTAACCTGTAATTACTCGGTCACCCCTCGTCTCAAATCATTGACAATACTAAAGACCACACCATGTGGTTTAGTTCGGTACATTAAATCTGGTAGTCAAGATAGAGCTGTAAAATTGCTGAAAGTGACAGACTCCAATAACACTACCAAACACAGTATTGTACAAAAAATACAAAAGCATTGATCACTTGAACCAGATACATATTAATACATACATTTATGTCTCTACTTAAACTGACAACAAGATGAATTAAAATAGACATGAGCACAACTAAATATGCAATCAGTGGCTATTGGCATTAATGTTGCAAGTTCGAACACCGCTAATGACAAGGTGCACACGATACAACATTATGTGACAAAGTGTCAGGGACTTGCGGCAGGTCGGTGGTTATAACCGGGTACTTGGATCTCCTCCATCCTCAACCCATAGAACTGACCTCCATGCATGATATAACTGAAATATTGTTGAAAGTGGCGTTACCAATGGCGTAGCTAGAGCAAATCGAATTATACGCATAATTTCGGCGAGGGGTCAGGGGGCCGCTCAAGGCCCCCAGTGTGTCCAAGGCAAAACTAATTAAAACTTTAACTTTTATCCATGAAAATAATTGAAATATAGAATTTTTTTTAAAATATAACCTTATCAAACTTTCATGTAACTGACATGTGAAAAGTAGTACGATTTATACGCCTAATGCATAAAAGCGGATATTTTCAGTCTCAAAGGGCAATTCGCACATGGCCCCTTGCCTTCCCAATCCCTGAAAAAGATATCCGACCATTCTTCGTTGCTAGAAGGATAAAGATTTTGTCAGAAATACGTTTTTCTTTCAAATTCACTAACTTTCATTTCTACTTTCATTGCTTCGAACAGACGGACACCAAGTTATGCCCAATGACCAATATTGATATTGCACTGATAAAGACGACAGGTGAATACTCTGACATATGAATAATAGAAAATCAATACGGACGCGAAGAACGTTCTGGGATGATCACGAAATTCCGGTGCGTAATCTAGACATTCCAAATCTGGAATCGGATAATTTTCAATCTGGTTTAGAAATCATTTAAAACCGAAAAATGGAACGTCTTCTTACTTTTAACGTTTGATTTCATCAAAAAACGCATATTTCGTTTTTAGCTGATTTTTTTATGTGTACGCAATTGCGTTTTTGCGTATAGGGAGCTACGCCCCTGGTTACATATCCTAACCCTTAATATATGGAGTAAGTGATGCATTAGTGGTCTAATTACGTATTTTTCCGACCTTACACCATTGTTCAGACAGCGTAATATTTTTAAGAATCTATATCTTTCTGCTTTTGTTCTTGCGTATTTGAAAATAACCTTTTACTATTTTAGCCTTAGCAACGTGGAATTAGTATTTTGGTACTACCCGTCTATTGATAGTAAACTAGGTACTGGTGATGGTTGACAGGGCCCAAATCCACAAATCTGTTCAGCGCGTCCCCCTGTAGCAGATAGGGGAACCCCCTCATTTTTAGTTTTTGTTGTTGGGAAAAGGGGAGAGGGGGAGTCGTCGGGTTATAATACGGAAAGCCTGGATCATAGTTGTTTGGAGAGTACCACACTCCCTCTGGATAAAGACCTCTTTATGGTAGATTTAGGGAAAGAGTAGGTACATTGTAGTACCGATGTTTACAGAGGAAGCGCATGGTACTGACGCAGGTTCCTTATTATGGATGGTGAGGTAGGATACATTCTAATAATTATGAACAATTGATGTTTTCGTTTCATATTCAGTTAATTATGTTCTGTTCCTTTAACTAACAATTGATGAAATTGTATTATTTTCATCAGCTGGAATGGTGCATGTGTAGTTATATCACCGAATGTGTTCACTCCAGAGGTCATGTGCATACAATTATACCATCTGAGAAAGACTACAAATCTTAAAACAACTTCATTCTCTAATATTTTTAAAAGAATGGAGATTTAAGTTATGATATAAATCAATATGTCATATTTCTACAAACTCCTACAGCTTCTTTATTGCCAAGAGAAATTCTTCTATAATGATGTTATAATCTAGAGCATGATCAAGTGCAAAATTGATCTATATGTATTTTGTGTTTGTTGTGATTTTAGCTTAATACATGAATGGGTGACCAATAACTGAAATTATGAATGGCGGTGTTTTTAAAATTCAAGCTGCATCATCGTACCCAATTTACTACCCTACCCACACCCGCATGTTGTACCTACTAATTCTACCTTCAGATTGGCTATATCTTTAACAAAGAAACCCTACCTTAAAGAGATGTGTCAGATTTTAAAACTTGTTATCTTTGTAAAAGACGTCTCTCCATAGAACTATACAAGGAACACACCTTTAGTGGTCGGATCTCTGCATGTAGAAATGTGTATTACAATTATTTACAATGTATTCACATTTACTGTAAAACACGCCCGAGCGAAATGACCCTGCGCGAAAGACAATAGGCGCGGAATGATACAGGAGACGAACGAGATTCGGGGGAAAAAGTACACAGATTTCTCTTCATGTAGTAGATATGTATCCTTTAAACATCTAGCGTCTATTTTATGTTAGATTTATTTGTTGTATTATTAACATAATAGTAAACCTTTGTTGATACATCAACATTTGTGATCAAATGTCAATTGACCATTGTTTCATACTAAGTGCCACTGAATTAGGAAGACTTGTCTATTCATACAAACGGTTGAATATATGCGAATCCAGAGAGAGTACAGTGGACTCGCACCTTCTTGAGACTGATAAATCAATTTTTAACAGTATATTTTCAACTTAGTCCTTGTAATGTGTCTTTTTATCATGTTTTGTCATTTTCGCTTCGATCTATTACGACCCGGTATCCAGTGCTGGATTTACCATTGTGCTTAAGCACAGCGACCTCGTTGGCCAAGGGCCCATCTTCCTGCGATTTTTGTTTACGATGGATATTTGCTTAAGTGTGGTGCAATTCTAAAATTTTAACTATTCCTAAAAATTCCCTGAGCCCATATGCCTGACTGCCTGTGTAGGCCTACCAGATTATCTCCTTCAGGGCCCATGTAATGTGTTGCATAACTTATCTGGCACAGGGCCTCATTTTTTCTAAATCCGGCACTGACGGTATCTTTTGATTTTTCTTAGTACAAACTGTGTTCCCGGTTGACCATAATCTCGTTGAGATCAGGATTCCGAAGACAAATTTTTCTGTATCTTTAGTGTTCAGTAAAATGGCGAACCATTTAAAGTGAATTTTGGATTATTTTGTCGGATATACGCTGTAAAAAGGTAAGGAGATATCAATATTTTTGCAGATGTGAACTAGAAAATATGTCTATTTATGAAATCTTACCTGCACTTGATCTGACACAATCAGGCCGTCCATGCCAAAATATCCATCGGAATGCACCGGGGGGTCAAATTTAAAATTTCCAGAATACCTTTGAAAGGGTTTGAAACGAGATTAGGATGAAGATACAGATACAAATTTCTTCGGAATCCTAATCTCAACGAGATTAGGTTGACCCCCCACCCTTTTTCCACAAAGTTTAATTTCACGAAATTTATTTTTCCCCTTAAATACGTGTATTAAACATTTCCCCCCGTAAATAAATGTATTAAACATATTTGTGTTAAAGTTTTTGCTTTGTTGGAATCTGTGTCCACACTAACCCCGGAAAAAGTATAAAGTAAAAAGGGGGTCAACCGGAAAAAGGGGGCCCAGACGTCGAATGCCTGTGAAATTGTGTTGCAATCCTTTTTTCTACATTACCACCCCCTTTTATGGAAATATCTGGATCCGCCTCTAATATGTCATAGGATTTGGGATGTTCCGTATTCTTTTTTTATTGTCAGTTAACATCTACTGGTTCTGTCTAATTCGTCACTTTTGAAATGATTGGGTAGATTTAAATCTGGTCCCGATGCTCCATTTTTTTGCGTCAGTCACATTGACTGGTTCCCGGTTACCACTGTCTTATTCGTAAATAATTTGACCGACCAATTCTTCAATAAATAATCTGATGATTATGTAAGTATAAATCACAATTTTAAAAGTGTAATCATTTTGTGTTCAGTGTCACACATAATTACATATTTCTATGTAAGACATGATTTACGTATACGGAATAAGATCGAAAGTTCATTGTCAAATTTCTACTTAACTTATAATAGAAAACGAAAGTAGAAAATTTAAAGCATGTTTTAACATATTTAATGTAATTAATTTGTAAATTTCTTATATCTTTATTGTTATATTATTATTATAAATTGATTTTTTTGTGACTAAGAGATGAACAACGGCGTACAAACAAGGAAGTGTTAACACAAGCACTTGTTTCTATCAATGGGGGGTCGACACAGGTTTCCGCACAATAACTTTAGTTCTGTATATCGGATCTTTACCAAACTTGGCCACATGATTCCCCAGTTAAAGGCGAAGAAACCTTTTATTTTGGGGTCATTAGGTAAAAGGTCAAGGTCACCGTTACTATAAATATAATTTTTGACAACAGGATCGTTTCCGCACGATAACTTTAGTTCTGTATATTGGATCTTGGCCACGTCATTTCCCTATGGAAGGGGAAGAACCTTATTTATTTTGGGGTCATTAGGTCAAAGGTCAAGGTCACCGTTACTATCAATAGAATTTTTGACAACAAGATCGTTTCTGCACGATAACTTTAGTTCTGTATATTTGACCTTGACCAAATTTGGCCACACGATTCCCCTGTGGACGGGGAAGAACCTTATTTATTTTGGGGTAATTAGTTCAAAGGTCAAGGTCACCGTTACTATGAATATAATTTTTGACAACAGGATCGTTTCCGCACGTTAACTTTAGTTCTGTATATTGGATGTTTACCAAACTTGGCCACATGATTTCCCTGTGGAAAGGGAAGAACCCTATTTATTTTGGGGTCATTACCATAATACCGTTTGATAATTTTTATAGATGGGCGTATTTTGTAATGCACACATTTCTTGTTGAAACCTGGCTTTCAAAGGTAGACATTTATTTTGATCAGCAGTTATACTAAGTAGGCCATACTGTTATTTGCCAATGATACTTTGAACGAGTTGAAAATGTAAACATTAAGCATTATATAAAGCATTCCTCACCTTGACAATGGTGTGGTTATTATTTTAATTCTGCAAATTTCTTAACAAATTTTATGACAACAGGATCGTTTCCGCCAAATTTTATTGGAAGAAGGTTGTCAATGTTTAAATACGATAGATATATTACAAATAGTCTTATCATTACAAAATATACACTCCGACAAAAGTTAAGCACCACCTATATTGTTATCGATATATTTTTTTTACATCAATACTGTTAAAACAATAAAATAGATATCACCATTTTTCTTACACTTCTTAAAAGACTACACCAAGGGCTCTAAAATTACCAGTCTACGAAGTATTTATCATCCTGAAAGACGTGACTATGACGTGGCAAAAATGGGGTTCAAAACAGGCGCTGGAAAAACGTAAAACCAGTTTGTCTTTGATGGAAGTGTTTAACATTGCATTAAAATGCAGTCTTCAGATTTTAAGAACTTTTAAATGCATCTATTGTGCATATGTGTAAGGCATAAAAACCAATAACGAGTATATCCACCGCGTTTATTGTGAAGTTCTGTCGCCTCGTCATGCTTCGCACAAGACGCCTAAGCCGTTCTTGGGGGAACTGTTGCCACTCCTGTAAGATATCAGTTCTTAATTCGTCAATATTTTGACATTTTGGATTGCGTTGGTTAATTTTTCGGCCAATAAAGTCTCATGGAATTGTCTGAACAGCCTATTGCTGTAAAAAATGTTGTACAATTTGATCTCTATGTGGCCTAGCTTTGTCGTCCATGAACATTGGCCTGTCAGCCAACGCATGATTTTCGAAATGGGGGACAACGCGTGGAGCGAGCATATTGTCACAGTATTTTTGGCCTGTCAGATTACCATCAAGACTGAAGTACAAGTCCAACTTACAGTCAATGGAAAAACAACCCCAGAGAGCTACACCCCCATCCCCAAAAGCAGTTGTGCCCAAAATGTGTTTGTCCTGAAATGAAGTGTTTCGTTGCCGCCAAACCCTTGCACGACCGTCGGTAGGGCGTAGCAAAAAACGACTTTCATCATACCAGTGAACCCGTCTCCATGTGCGAATAGTCCACCATAAATGATCATGTGACCAGTCAAATCGAGCATGGTGATCACGTAATGTCAACTGTGGACGTTTTATGGGTCGTCCCGCTCGCATTACCTGATTGTGGAGGCGTCTGATTACAGTACGTGTGCTAATGTGGCCTTCAAACGGTAAATTACCACGAAGTGCACCAGCTGTACTGAACGGCCATTGCCGCGTACATCTGGATATGAGCCGGTCCTCTTTCGGCGTCATTTTGCGAGGTCTACCTGCACGTGGACGGTCAGTAACATTCCCCGTTTGACGAAAGCGCTGCATCAGTCGTACAATGATGGAATGGTTAACCCTGAAGTGGTCTTCCACCCTTCTATGGCTAAAACCATCGTTATGCATGCCAACAGCTTGCCATCTTTCTGGTATGGTTAATTTTCGCTGCACCATACCAAATCAATAGAAAATGAAACTTAATAACTCTACACACAAAAAATCTGCTTTCGTTCGCAAACACAAATGTTGAAAAGTACACGTGGCACTTTACACACCCTGTCACATAAATAAAAATCGATCAATAACCTGTTTCACAGGTGAGTAAGTATGTGTGTACAGGTAACGAAAACAGCAACCCGATTTGAAATAAGTTCATTATTAGAAAAGATATTATTGAAACAAGTCAGGTGGTGCTTAACTTTTGTCGGACTGTATATATCAATAAAACATATCAACATAAAAATAAATGTCCACCTTTGAAAGCAAAGTTTAAAAAAGGGGGAGACTAATTTATATAAGCTCAATAGCTTGTTTTCGGATCCCTTTAATTAATTCAATTGCAGTTGTATTTGTCTCACTATGTATGCAATTTGTAATATGTCTTAATTAATAAAATACGTTTACACTAAAAAGGGGATAATTTAAACGCAAATCGAACACACCCGTTTATCTTTTCTTCACGAACTCACGATCGGCAATCATCGACTATTCATCACGAGGTCATGATCGGCAATCATCTGAACAAAACAACTGAAAGTTAATCAATCTCCACAACAATGACGAGAACAATAAACAGATTTCTAGTTGTTGGGAACATATTACGACTTGGAACATGCATGAATAACTTTTTAAAAGTATCGCTGTATTCCAAATTGAATTTTCAGGGAACAATTTTCTTCACCCAAAACTGGTATAATATTACTTTAAGATTTTTAATTTGTAACTCTCGAGGGTGGAGAAATATCGTAATCCACATGCATGGGTAACTGATGGATAATTTGTTTCTCACATTATTTAACACGAACTTTATTTCAAAATGTGGGGAAAGACACGAGACATTTTAATCCTCTAGCGGATTACAGATTTTTTCACCACTGGTTCAGCGGGGTTAAAGCGCCGTGATAATCGAGAAATATAGATTCAGTTGCACGTGGGTTACGATATTTCTCCACTCAAGAGAGTTAAATTAAAATGTTTAACCACAAGCCGTCAGGCGAGTAGTTAACATTTTTAATTTAACTCTCGAGAGTGGAGAAATATCGTAACCCACATGGGAAACTGAAGGAGAATTTGTTTCTCCCATTATTTAACACGAACTTTATTTCAAAATTTGAAATTAATGCGTTTGAAATTAACGCGGGGAAAGGCACGAGACATTTTAATCCTCTAGAGGATTACAGATTTTTCCACCACTGGTTCAGCGGGGTTAAAACGCCGTAATAATGGGAGAAATTATATTCCATGATTGCCCCTTCATCCTCGTAAGGCTGAGAGATGGCGCTGAACTATTCGGGTTACTTTTTATCCAACTTTGTAATGTGAAATGCACTTTTCGTGTTAGAATTATTTAAATAAAACATAAAAAGAAAGTTTTAGATCGGTATTCATCCTCTAATTATGTCTCCCCTTCGAACGAAAGTAGACATATTGTTTTAGTCTGATCTTCTTCTTCTTCTTCTTCTTCTTCTTCTTCTTCTTCTCAGCGCAGCTTGTTCGGACAATAACTTTTTTTGTCTTTCCAGATAGGTAAATGATATTTGGTATATGGGTGTATGACCATAAGGCGGCATGTCGCATACCGTAATGACCTTCGTTGGACCTTAACCTTTGACCTCAAGGTCAAATAATAATTTTTTAAATAGTATTTTCTTGTCCGGGCCATAACATTTTTGTCTTTCGAGATAGGTTGTTGTAGAGATGGCCGCATTAAGGGGAGACATACGTTTTAGGTATCTAAAACAGTTCTTCCTAGTTAATGTTTACTTTATATTTAATTTCAACCAGGGAAGTTAAATCGGATATATGGCTGCAAGGATCAACCTATCAATTATTTATCGTTATGCACATGGCTATAAATGTTGAAGTTTCAAAGGCGTTGTTAACCACATCGGGGGTGTAATGGTTAGCGTGCTCGCTTCGAGTGCGGTATATCGTGGGTTCGAGTCCCCGTCATTGGCAAATTTATAGTGTTAATATATAATGGAAAACGAAAGTAGAAAATTGTAGGCGGCATGTCTTACCATATATAATGTATGTAATAAGTAGTAATTTATAATTTTAGTGGGGTTCGTTCGTGTCACTCGATCTTTAATTTTCTGTGTAGTGTTTTGTAGATCATTGGTTGTCCTCTTGTCCTTTTACTGTTGGCCATTGTATTGTCTGTTCTTCTTTGATGTACGTATTCTGATTACCCCTATGATATCTTCAAGCTCTTCTTACAGTAGGTCAGGAGTTTTGTTTTCTTATAATAAATCTGACATCCATGATATAACTGAAATATCATATAAAGTGAAAAAGTTTATCAGTGACTTACGGGAGGTCAGTAGTTTTTTTTGTACAATAAACTTGACACCCATGCTATAGCTGAAATATCATATAAAGTGATAAAGTCTATCAGTTACTTACACTTGTCATCTGACTTTCATGGTCTACTGAATTTGTTAAATTTATGTTTTCGTAATTCCTTTTCACCATTACAATGCATCATTA
>MJUT01029709.1:9046-20641 GCA_002080005.1 Gigantidas platifrons | reverse complement strand
AATCAAAGAAGACACAATGACAAAAAGACAAAGGACAAAAGGGTAATCAGAATCCGTAAATCAAAGAAGACACAATGACAAAAAACAAAAGGACAAAAGGACAAACAACGATCTACAAAGCCGGGAGGTGTTTATTGAACTCATGTGCTTCCGGAAGGGTAAGAATTTGCTGCTCCACTAATGACACCCGTCATGTTAATCTAGTAACAAACCCGGTGAGAAATTATGAATGAGGAAAAGGCCGGGAAATGTTTACGAGTCAATACTCCACAAGGACTGATTATTTGTTTTTATCGAAATATCCGAGTATTATTGTTACCATGGAGACTGGATAAACTATTCTGAGAGTTATCGACCATTGGAGTCCTTGATTAACATCAGATATATCGGAGTGCAAGGACCAATACCGCTTTGTAAGATGAGACAATATTACCTGTTACTTACCGACATTCCGTGAGTGGTTTCCTCTAGGAAATCGGGCTTTCTCTATCACTAAATCTGAAAGGTAGAATAAAGCTGAGAATCTGTTGATAGTGACTCCTATCATCCATCCACGACACCATTGGTCCTTAAAATATAAACGTCTTCACTGGTCAAAGATGAAACGTTTAATATTAAACTTTATTAAATAATATGATTAAAACAGCCCTAATACGTTTAAATCAGCCTGTATCATACAGTAGCTCTGCCCAGCTTAATATCTATACAGCTTTTTCGCCCCGGGCCAATACAGCTTTGGTCCGTATTGGCCCGGGGCCGAAAAAGCTGTATAGGTTCCGGTTTGCAATCCTACTTCCGTTCCGACATTACGTTCGCATACTACAATTCTTCATGACGTAATTATTATTACAAACATGTCGTCTGACAAGGCTGTCGTTGACAGTGAGCCTGCGGCTTTCACAAATGAAGAAGCCAAACAAATATTGCATCAATTTGCAAAGGAAATTGGAAGTTTTTAACTGTTTCATCTAAACATGCACAATGACACTGTCCAGAGTCTGGAATTCAAATATGGTCATACCATGTGAAAATGATAAGGTCCGTATATAATCAGCTTAGCAGGTCTTATATTTGTCGTATAAACAACATAAGTCGAATTATTTAATAAAGATGTTATTAACTGGTTGTTTCTGTATTAGTCCCGTCCCGTATAGATTCTTGATCAGCTGTATTGGCCCGCGGCCCTACGGGCCTTGGGCCAATACAGCTGACCTCGAATCTATACAAGGGCCAATACAGAAACAACCAGTTAATAACACTATAGAAAAAATACATGTTTTACCTATATTGTACAGATACTAGGTACTGGTGAAGGATGCGGTGGCTCAAACTCACAGAATTGCTCAGCGCGTTCCCGGGTGGTGGTTGGGGATCCCTCTCAATTTTGAGGGGTATCATGTTATAATACGAAAATCTTGACCGTGGAACATAGTAGGTAACGTGTTTGGAGAATGTCACACTCCCTGCACGTTAAACACCTCTGTTGTACATTTCTAAAAGGAGTAGCAGGCACATTGTAGTCACTACAGATGACTACATTTTTCGCCCCTAACCTAGCTCTCCATACTCGGTGGCAGTCAAAAGTCGTTGTCGGTTGCCGCACTTCCTGATTTCTTTATAATTTATAAATATTATTGAATATATCTGAAATACTGCTTGCTTGACGTAAAGCATTAATCAATCAATCAATCAATCAATCAATTAACCAAACAATCTTTCAATCAATCATGACAGACAAATATGTTAATTTGTACGATGCACTTGATACCCTTTTAGACATAAATGCTCTACAAAAATAGTACTGGATAAACTTCACGTGTAGAGAATTGTTAATAACATGTTTTTCACTGATATCTACTAATGCTTGATACATAGTGATAAAATGTAGAACAAAAATACCACACCGTCAAACCTGTTCTATTTAGAGAATTTCAAAGCCATGTTTTTCACTTATATATATCAGTGCTGGATACATTGTAAAACAATGTAGAACAAAAAAAACAACAATTTAGAGAATTTCAAAGACATGTTTTACAATTATATAGTTATTTAACATTAAGTGAAAAGCAAAATATCATACCGCCAGAAAACTGTAAAAGACATGTTTTTCACTGATTTGGGGAGGTTTAATTCTTAAAGTAAGCATTTAATAAGTCACATGTCATGTCCATAAGTCTGCAGTAGTTAGGATGTCAACCAGACCCACACTATAACATTCTACTAAGGGTTCTGACCACGCTTCTTTTTACAGTTTACAGACCACACTTCTTTAAAGTTCAAGATCAAGTTTTACATACATGTAGCAGACCAGACATAAGTTTGTCTACATTTCAAAGGAGACGACACATGTTACTTTAAAGTATATTAGACTTTATATATGAAGGGACAGTTTGCATCAAAGAAAGTCAAACAAAAGTTTATTATTCATTACAAACATAAAATGTTTTCTCCAGATATTATTTTAATAACTAGCAAAGCTGATATAATCTACATACATACCGAGCATTTTGTGTTTATTTGATTACTTAATGTCAATTTTTCTACATTCGAAAAACACAGATTTTTGTTTGTTTCGATTTTATGTTTTATGCTTTGTATCATATTATGATATGTCCATTTTGTTTATGTTGGCCTTCTGAGTTAATAGCAAGCATCGCAAGATGCGAGCTAAACAGCAACATGTGTATAAGGAGATGAATCAATATATGATCAGTACCAACCGGAAATGGATTCTAAGTTTCGGCATAGAATGGATAATCGGAGTGAAGTACAGGAAATAGCCTTTGTAATTTGAATAAAAAATAACTGTCCAGTTTAAAAATAACAACAACAAAATTAGAAAGGAAACCGTACAGCTTCTTTACATGACACATTAATTTATTTGAAAAATGGACAATCGTTAGACCTTCTTGTTTCGCCCCTAAAGAACGATCGGCCCTAAAAAAAAGTCGTCTCCGATATATGTCGGCCCTAAAAAAAAGTCGTCCTCGATATATCTCGGCCCTAAAAAAAGTCGTCCCCGATATATCTCGGCCCCAAAAATCTCCTTTGAAATTGATTGATTGATTGATTGATTGATTGATTGATTGATTGGTGTTTAACGTACAGCGAGCAATTTTTCAGCTATATTCAGGACGAGAACATTTAAAAATTTAAGCGCCACGGGACTCGAAACAAGGAAAGGTTATGGGTAGGGACTGATAATTTAGCCAGTGCAACAGGTATCCTATGGACCACTCATCATGAGCATCATCATGAGCATAATGCTCATAATGAGCTGTTACACTGTGTTCTTTAACGTGCGAAGAGGGTGGCAATCTCTCAACACGGGACCTCGGTTTTATTTACGTCTCATCCGAAGGACGGCCTTTGCAATAGAATTAACTGGGTAAGTCGAATTGAAGAACAATGAAAACATCAAGAATAATGAAGAAAATAATCCAAAACTACTATTTGTACATGTACATGTAAATGTCTATGCGTAGATGCGATGCTCGCCTGTAGGCTGTGCCTAATCCATATTAGATTAGTTGTACGTAATTACAAGTTTGTAAAATTATATCACCCAAGTAACTGATGGCATGTTATCAAGCCCTCTTTGAGAAATTTAAACTTACTACTTGTGCTATCCAATCTATTGATAAAATGCAAGTAATGTATCACATCCGAGAGTCATCGAATGTGTTTATTTACTCTGAGTTATTAAACATATAACATTTATGCAATTTAAAATCAGGCGCGGTTCTAGAGAGAGCATGCTAGAATGGCTGTAATTTCTTAAACCTCTGGAGATTCCGGGTGGCTGAATCAGTCTAATGCACACGCTGGGAACCTAGGCTTCCAAACCTCTTGGAAATATTTCACCCCCTTTTTAAACTCCAAAAACCTGAACACCCATTTGAAAACAATACATATTCCTGTACATAGTGTCAACAGCATTGATTTTGTCAGGGATCAAATCAATGGAAATTGTAATAACAAACGAACGTATGGTGATCAACTTTTAATTCAATCGTATTCGTATTTATGCATATCTAATTGCATATAATAAGTTTGAATAAAAACTAAGGACGATTTCAAACAAATGCCAGAACAGCACATTTAGACGGACGCTCTCTTTGTCTTCCGGTTATTTTCCATTCTGTGGAAAGTAAAATTAAATTTCCTCAATCGATGGTTGGGTTTTGTTCATCGATTTCTCAAAGAATAATATTTTCAATGTAGCTAAACGCATTGCTAAAGTTTGTCATTATATCATTAATTTATCCAACAATCGTTCTATTTGAGCAGTCAAATTATATTCACAACATAATTATTTTTATATATAGTATATCCCTGTATGCAATCTATTGCATCTACATGTACAAATGCATATAGACGGAAGCAGCTAGACAAGTACTGGTTTAACGCGACCATGAAGAAGACACCCTTTATATTTTGGTTTGAATTGTTTCAATGTCATGTATTACGTTTTTTGTCTTAATTAATTTGATAGTTTTAGCTTGTTTGACTTCGCAGGATAAAGAGACTATACATAATTTGTCTCTGAAATAAAATTGATGTGAGAACGACACGAAGCATGGAAATTATCGTCACGGTATATGTTTTCGTTTCATCCATTTTATTTTGATATACACAGCGCACGTGTTATTTTTTACCTGTCTTCCGGTTTCTATTTCTAGATAGTAAACATGACTGCAACGTGACATCTGTCAAAAATGTTTAAGATTGCTTTTAAAGACGTAAGTACCAAAAATAGTGAACCTACCTACTGAACCATACTTTTTGTAATGCCAAAAAATTACTTCATTGATAAAGTAGCTGGAAAAAAATCCTGAAGGGCTATATAAAATTGAACTATGTCGTCTGCATCTCAGACACCCGCTCTACCTGTCATATGATTGTCATGGTGTCACTGATCGTACTTGTAAACAAAAGAGCTGACTGAAATGTGCCGGTTTCTTATATAAAATGCACGTCAACAGCAGTGCATTTTGGTTTCAGCACTGAAAAAACAACAAAAGTGAACACAATTTTGAAAGTGGTCATTTTCAAACATTCTGTTATTTTATTTAGATGTAGTATGATTTATAGATGGCCAGAACCATAAAATATTAAAACCAGCCATTTCCGGATTTTAATTTCGTTTACATCCCGTATATCGGCCCTGTTTTTTACTTTATACGAAAACATATGACGTCATTTTACTGACAGCAGACGTTGCCAGATAATCGAGAGTATATTAAGATTCAAGAATGGCTTTTCAAACAATCTTATGTACAAAGAAATATTTAACTAGCCATTCTTTGATAATTCCAATCGTCATATGAATTAAGGGTTAACACTGTCAATCGCCAGATCGGAAAAACGATAATACGTCGAAAACCCATAACACGAGGATAAATGAAAGACTATAAACAGTTCAAATATGAAATCGAAAAATCGTAAAAATCGAAATACCTAACGCGCATACATGACCGCTGACATTCATAGCTTGGCACATACAGACACTTCAATGTGGGGGTGTTAAACTAGTTTTACGGGCCTTCGATCCTTGTAATGATACGGCCATGCAAGTAATTTAATAAAGTTTAGTGACAAGGAATGCATACTCTATATGGAATGGTAAAAAACATTAAACATATTTATAAATCAATAACAATATAAAACTACACGTTCTGACTGTTTTGGCTTGATTGATTGTACCCTTTGACATTTTCGGAGAAATGATTACGTTTTAAAGTGGTCAAACAACAGGTTTCCATGTTTCATGAACATTTAAATCCCTCGGCTTCGCCTTGATCTTTAAATGTTCATAAAACACGGATAACTGTTGTTTAATCTATCCAAAATTGCGCATTCTCATCCGTGGCTAGATGTACTCAATAAAAATTATGTAATAAAGTTTGTCGGTGACGTGCAACAGGTAGGTTGTTTTCTCTAGTCTCCTGCGTCAATAAAATTGACCACCACGATATAACTGAAAAATTGTTGAAATTTGTGTTAAGTAACCAATTCAATGACTTGAGATTATAAAATCGTTATCTGCTATTAAACGTACTAGTCCATCCACGGAATGTCAAGGTTTTAATTCTGACGTAGAAAATGTGCTCTCAACATATTCAGTATTTGCTTGGTATTTGACAAGACAGTATATATTTGCTTCCATCACGTAAATCAGTCTTTTATTGTGTCTTACATAAATCCACGTGTACTGTACTACATACCTGCTGTGCTGTGTCCCTGTCTCTTATTAACACCATTTTGAACTACTTGACATATAATCCATATGAAAATTCACACATATTGCAATAAAAACACATCACGAATGTTTAAACACACATACTTATATCTATATATATATACACTGTCACAAGAAAGGTAAACAGCATATCATCGTCGTCGTTCTGGTCATCGGGTAAGCTTTAATCTGGGACTTTCCATTAGACTATAATATGTACAAAAATGCATATCAAATGTTACATAGAAGTAACCTCTTCTATAATGGAGAACTTTCATTGATGTAAAATTAATCTATATATACCCTAGGATAAACATATTTACGTAACCCAAACAGATATCTTCATTTTGAATACCAAAATTTGTTATGACGCAGACGGTGACAGTCTCGTATCATAGCAACGAAGAACCTATAAATAAAATCTGCGTTTTCTCTATTGATTAACCGGAAACTAATGGAACAACCATACTAAACGCTCTCGTAAACCTTGTTTGATGTTGTAAATTTAGCATTGATCGACGACTAATATTAGCAATTTCGTAAGCAGACGATAGCTATGACGTAGTATAGATACTAAAATTAGAACTTAACAATACCGATGTGCAGTTGCGTGTCAAAGAGTGAACCGACAGAACCTTGTCCTAATAGTACCAATCAGTTGATTAAAAGTACCCATGTCTAAAATATTCATCCAGTTTGTAGTCTGCATGTACTAAATATTCCTTAACTAAGTGCTAAGTGATCTTTTCTCTCCTGTTGATTAATCCTAATGCTAAGATTTTCATATATTTGTTTTGAATGGCATGACAGAAGATAATAAGACATTTTCATTTTAATTGTCAAAGGGTACTATGTTGTATTGTATGTAATGTGTTTATACATCGTGTATGTTTGCATGCTTTGTTTGTATATGTTATTTGTGTAATGTTGGTTTTAAAAGCTCTTCAGAACTTATAAAAGCTGTATGTTGATTTTCATGTACCGAATGTAAATAAAACCTTTTGACTTCGAGTTTGACTTAATATATGTCTACATGATTTATGAACGTTACAATCAAACTTTTAGTATAAAGGACACTCGAGGTCCCCTTTATGGACAGTTGTCCTTTATATAGGCTAAAATTATATGATCTATTCATATTGGAAAAAATGAGACTGCCCTTTATAGACAGTGATTTGCTATAGAGATGTGCCCTTTAAGGCAGGTTTGGATGTATTTGATGATCAAGTGATTTTATCTTTCAGTACAAAAGCAAATTAAAACCAGCTGAAAATATGCAAAATTATATTGTTGCTAGAAAGTAGAACATTGACGTCATTTTCAACGATTTGCCTTCGATAACATTATTTTCACAGTTTTACTGGTAGAGGGAAGCTCTAACACCTGGAAAACTTCGTCACTCGGTGCAAAATTTATTTAAGGTTTGCTTTACTGAGTATTCCTCACACGGAAGGGAGTTAAAATCTCATCTACACGGACGGGATCCGAGTTCTTCCCCAAGGACGGGAATCGAACACTCGCTACTGTCCACTGGACGGATTGATACTCTAGGGGCAATAATAGTCCACCAGCAGATGTTTAGAGCCATCGATAGTAATAAAAGCGTAGAAATCAAATTTAGTGTGCACGATACGATTCTAGAATCACTTTCCTCTGGTACGCTCATTGTAAAATGACTGAAAAGTATGTGGGAGCAAGTAAGCCTAGGCAGGATAATAGCCAAAACCTGTCAAGGATAACTATCCCTGAGGGAGGAGAAAGTCAGATGTACTAAATTTCAAATTGTGTTAATTAAATGGGAAATCTTAGAATTTCTATTTTGCTATTTAAAATATTAACCGTATGGCTTCTCCTAGTAGCAAAAGAAAGGTCATGTCTAAATACGAGATAATCAAATGTGTAGATGATGGAAATCAAGCAAACAGTATAGTGTGGCCATATTTGATATTTATCAAATACTTTAGGCACAATTTTGAAGAAAAAACAGTGCATGCAGTTATTTTGGAATCACATGAGACATTCACACATTGTTCCTCTCCGTGGGAGACAATGTTCGTCATCTCATCAAAATGTTGAATATGCATTGTATATTTGGTTCAAGGAGAAAGGCTTCCATAAAAAAATCACCCGTTAAGAGGACCAATGCCTGCATCAAACTCAAAGGAATTCGCTAACAACTTGGAGATCAAGAATTTATAGCAGATATTTTTGCATGGCTTGGGCGTTTTAAAAATCGCTACGAGATTCAGTGTTGTATTGCTCATGATTGAACTCAAAATAAACTTAACCATGAGCCCACTGACAGTTATAACGCCTACACAACTGGTGCTTTAGAACATTACAGATAGTAGGTAAAACGTGTTATTGCTACATACCGGGTATATCTAGGAAATTTGCGAGCAAAGAGACGATTCGGGTGCAAAAACAGTCCTATTGAAATCTCTATAATGCTCTCAAATAGCTATTAACAATCGGGTATTATTTCCTTTCAGTAAATTTGTGTTAAACTATAGTTAATCTGACAAAAAAATTCTTTGAAAAAAAAAAATGAAAGCTACATATGACTCTTCCAATTATGTATATGTTGTATTCAATGCTGATATCAGAACAATGGGAGAAAACTCTTAATTTGAATGAAAAAAATGTTTAAGATGAGAAAATATTGGGTAATCTGTTCTTCATTTTATTGAGAACAAAAACATATGTTTGAGTTAGTATCACTGTATGCACAATAATTTGTATTGAAATGAAATAGAAATTAAAAAAAAAACTTATTCTTAGGCCACACCAAAAAAAATTCTTGTTCTTCGGATTTTCCAGACAAAAATAGTGAGGCGGCGAGCGAATTATTATTTTTTTTTTTTCATGAAAATGATGAAGCGAAATTTTTTTTTCCCGCAAAAGGAACTAGTTTTCATTGGTTGTGTCCAGTATATGTATATGATATCTTGAAAATATTGTGCAAAATTATAATGTGTATCCTCCTGGCTAAAACACTTTGAATGGAAACCACTGTATGAACAATAAGGCGGGTGTTGTACAAAAATAAAAAATCAAATCAAATATTTATTAATCCAATCATGGTCCCACAGGGGGCAGTTACATAAATATAACAATTATGATTAATACAGTAGACAGTACATTGCTATAAACAGTAAATGTCAATAATTTTAATTGATAGTATGCTCAGTAGTGATCAGGGGATAATACACAGTATATGTGGTACTATTGTACCTGATCTCTGCCAAAGTGCAATCCAGGAAATTCAAGAAGCAGGAACTGCTAACATTTCTGAAGCACCCGAGTTCACCCAGTTTTTGTAGGGGTCTGTGTTGTCTTCTTGTGACCCATTCTGTTTTTGTCCCTAAATTTCCCGTACTTTGATGAAACTTTCGTTTCGTTCATTCTGTAACTAACCATGTAAGGCAGCATACCCCACAGGAAAAACCAGTCATGTTTATTTTTATGCTTTTTATGCATGTAGCTATGTATTTAAAATAATTATTTTTATTCTTTAGTTCTTACAAGTTTTTATTTTTTTATTTTCTTTTATAAGAATAAGATAAGAATAAGACTTTTAATTTTAATTTTTCTTTTTAATTATTTAAAAAAAATATGCTTTGATTAGTTAGACTGTGCTGCTTTTACTGATTATGTTGGTGCCAGTTTTGAGTATTCAGTATTATTATTAGTTTTTTTTACCTGCTGCTTTATGTTGGAACATCTGTGTGTGGATCTTGAACAAGAGTCCAAAGAGGCGCTTGCCACGTGGGTTCTTGTTCAGATCTATGCACAGTCCTCCCTTTTATGCCTATATGTCATAGCTTAATTTAGTTACGTGTTTTTTTTTATGTACTTGTAATTTGTTGCATGCATGTTTATTTATTTATTTATTTATTTATGTATAAGTCGGGTTAAAAAGCTCTACAGAGCTTATGTTTATTGTTTTGTACCACCGACTTTTTAAATAAAATTTACTTGACTTGACTCTTCCTTTTCCGTAAATAATTGTACTGTACATGTTACTACACTGTTTATGAGAATTAAGATATTCTATCTGCCTATGAATGATCCTATTGATTTATTACAAGATACCAACAGTCTTACATTATAGGGGATATAAAAAGAAATCGGGATGTAAACATTTTATTACAAGGCTTCACATCGAAAAAAACGAACCGGAAATGTTTACCGATAACAAAATATACGAAAGATACCGGACCGGAAATGATTTTTTCCGGATTAAAAAAAAAAATGAAATCGGCAAAAATCAGAGCGGCGATTTCGTCGAACAAGACATCAATTTGGTGTGGCCTTAATTAAAATTGTTTTATAGTGTTTATGAGGGGTGTAATGTACTTGCACAATTAGACAAATACATGTACAATAAAAGAGGAAAAAGTGAACACTGAAGATTCCTAGGATTATAGTTTTGTTTGTCCACTTTACATTGTCCCATTTATTAAATAGTTAAACAAAGACATTAACAAACATGACTAATCGTTAATTGTATACTATAGGTAAGTTAGTGCATTTGGTTGTTTATTGATATGAACATGAAGATGTATAGACACGTAGATTCCAAAAATGAAATGACATCAAAATACAACAGAGGAGTAAGATTGGGAGTGGACTGAACAGTGGGAGAAGAGTTAAAACTGTCTAACAAAAAATTGTTGTTAAATTAAATACGATTTTAATAAAGGTTATTCTGCTGCAAACTATACCATATATGGCAAGTCTCGGTTTTGCTCAAGTGTTAAAAAGTCCGGGTTTTTTTTTGTTACACTGTTGCCAATTAAAGTGGGAGGAAAGTGCCCTCCTTGTCCCCCCTGCTCCAAAGCTCATGGGAAATATGTACTGTTTGGAACAACAGAGTAGAATATTTATATATATATCGGTCATTTTCATGCAAAAAGTGACAGATTTTCTGTAACATATGTCTTCAACGAATAGTTGGATTCCGCAAACAAGAATCTGAGAAACGTTCCGTATATGTTCCGGTTTATACTTACCAAGTGTAACTTCTTGGGGTGTCAGACATATCCCAGCTGACAAAAATCGGAATAATCCAATTGTTATTATTCTGCATCTGTTAGGACAAAAACTCTCGAAACGGAAAGGTGCACATGGTATGAATGTTGGAAGACTTGTAATATTTTCTGAAACGTAAATGTCTATTCATGCTGTTGTATTTGATTTCGAAAGACTTAAAAATTGTGTAATAAAATGAAAAACAAAAAAATTCCACACTATCGGAACAGTTCTAAAATACCACACTGTCGGAACAGTTCTAAAATACAACACTGTCAAAACAGTTCTAAAATGCCACACTATCAAAACAGTTCTAAAAT
>MJUT01029706.1:1576-17727 GCA_002080005.1 Gigantidas platifrons | reverse complement strand
ATTGTAATGTTACATTAGATAAGTGATCAACGTACTTATAAGATTTATTGTTTCAATCTTTTTAAGCTTTTGTATGTTTTTGTCTAATAATAAACTTACCGATTATGATCATAGACATGTTCATATCTACAAAATAAAAGGAAATAAATAACAAATTAGAGAACAAAAGTTGGAATGAATTGATTGTAGTACAACAATATAAATGTTATCAGTTTACACATATGATATTACTTAAGGACAAACATCTAGACTATAATTATAAAATGTTAATAAGGGAGAAAATACTGTATTTATCACCTTACACTACAATGACAAGGTTGTATATACATGTCAGGAGGTAATACTTTATTTATCACCTTACACTACACTGACAAGGTTGTATATACATGTCAGGAGGTAATACTTTATTTAATCATCTTACACTCCACTGACAAGGTTGTATATACATGTCAGGAGGCAATACTTTTGTATCACCTTACACTACACTGACAAGGTTGTATATACATGTCAAGAGGTAATACTTTATTTATCACCTTACACTACACTCACAAGGTTGTATATACATGTCAGGAGGTAGTATTTTATTTATCACCTTACACTACACTCACAAGGTTCTATATACATGTCATGAGGTAATACTTTATTTATCACCGATACTACACTAAGAGTATATTTAAACATAAGGTGCTTAGTTTTCTTGTGGAGGAACCTTCTAGCATGTTACCAAGTCTTGAGAGACAAACCTTCAAAATATCACAATTTTCTCTAATGTAACACAACAAAGGGGGCATTAATTTGACCTCAAATAATATGCTGATAACAATATGAAGATACCAGTTCTCTGGACCTAAGCATATTATCGTAATGAAATGAAGTGGTTTTTTTACGTGGTAGTAAAGTCCCAACCCTATCATATAACTGGATGGGAAGTCTCTAAAGAGAACTATAATCTAATGATATAAGATTATGTAAATCTTCTAGGTAGGAGGAGTTGGTAGATACTGTGTATTGTCAACCATTGATATCGATTTCAAACTGTATTCTCCACTCATCCTACCAATATAAATACACCGACTATAACCCACTTAAAGTGGAGATTTGACCAACTAAAGTGGAGAATTGAGCAGTTATACATGGATTATTTCCAGATGAGTTCGATGGTCTAGCGTCAATTGATCTCAATTAATTTCTGAGGATGTAGACGGACAACGTTATCAGTCCAACACAATCCACCACAAATCTATATATAGAAAAAAATAACGTTAGAAGATACCAAAGTGTAATTAGAAGTCGTAAAAAAGGTGTAATTAGAAGTCGTAAAAAAGTTGTAATTAGAAGTAGTAAAAAAGGTGTAATTAGAAGTCGCAAAAAGGGGTTATTAGAAGTCGTAAACAGGGGTAATTAGAAGTCGTAAACTAAACAGGGACTCTACATCATATAAAACCCTACATAGAAACTAGTGGCTGAGTAACACGAGCCTCATATAAAGCTCTACATATAAAACTAATGGTTGAGCAACACGAACCTCATATATAACTCTAAATAGAAAACTAATGGTTGAGTAACATGAACCTCATATAAAACTCAACATAGAAAACTAATGGTTGAGCAACGCGAACCTCATATATAACTCTAAATAGAAAACTAATGGTTGAGTAACATGAACCTCATATATAACTCTACATAGAAACTTAAAGCTTGAGTAACACGAACCTCATATATAGCTCTACATAGAAAACTAATGGTTGAGCAACACGAACCTCATATAAAACTCTACATAGAAAACTAATGATTGAGTAACACGAACCTCATATAGTACTCTAAATAGAAAACTAATGGTTGAGTAACACGAACCTCATATATAACTGTATATAGAAAACTAATGATTGAGTAACACGAACCTCATATAAAACTCTACATAGAAAGTTAATGGTTGAGTAACACGAACCTCATATAAAACTCTACATAGAAAACTAATGGTTGAGCAACACGAACCTCATATATAACTCTACATAGAAAGTTAATGGTTGAGTAACACGAACCTCATATAAAACTGTACATAGAAAACTAATGGTTGCGCAACACAAACCTCATATAAAACTCTTTATAGAAAACTAATGGTGAGCAACACGAACCTCATATATAGCTCTACATAGAAAACTAACGGTTGAGTAACACGAACCTCATATATAGCTCTACATAGAAAACTAATGGTTGAGTAACACGAACCTCATCTAAAGCTCTACATAGAAAACTAACGGTTGAGTAAAACGAACCTCATATATATCTCTACATAGAAAACTAATGGTTGAGTAACATGAACCTCATATAAAACTCTATATATAAAACTAATTGTTGAGTAACACGAACCTCATATAAAACTCTTCACAGAAAACTAACGATTGAGTAACACGAACCTTATATATAACTCTACATAGAAAATTAAGTGTTGAGTAACACGAACCTCATATAAAACTGGGTATACTTGTGCAGGTAATATTAATCATTATTTCACGGCAATATATAAATTATAATATGACTTATGTATAATATATATAACTTACCCACATTCTGTACATCTGAATAAGTATCCATTGGCTACTCCACCTCTCTGTGAACTGTAAGTAAAATAATACATACTGATGATAACATTATGTTTGTACTGGTCTTTAGCCAAACAATTATAATTATAACATCATTTTTAATGTTACCACTATAATGTGTTACAGAACCACATTGGTGTTGTAATGGTTAGCGTACTCACCTCGAGTACAGTAGATCGTTGGTTCGAACTCTGGTCGGGTCAAATCAAAGACTATAAAATTGGTATTTGTTGCTTCTCCGCTAAGCAAACAGCATTAAGGGGTAAAAACAAAGACTGCTTAACTCACTATCAGAATAGTATGTCCGTGTGGAGTGACATGTCTATCCGCGGACTGTTCTTACCGTGTGCTAGTACTATAACAATCCAACTCAGCATGTTGGTCTATAACAGAACGAACATCATCATCATATCTTTGAAAATTAACTTGTTCTCGCCATGATATTACTGACAAAATACTCTGAGGTGGCGTTAGACAATAATCACTCACTCTTACTGTTACCACTATAACGTTCTCAACATTTCTCCTATAACTCCACATACACATGTATATACGGTAATACAATTATAATTATTATACATATTTCTCCTATAACTTCACACATTTATATAGTACAATTATAATTATTATTAGACATCCTTCTTACTGTGATCACTATAATGTTATACATATTTCTCCTATAACTTCACACATTTATATAGTACAATTATAATTATTATTAGACATCCTTCTTACTGTTAGGGACCGTCTTGGTCGTAAGTGTATAGTAGTTGGTTTTCCAATTACCTTAACAACCAGTGCCTAATACCGGTACCACTCTTGTTACGAGTTTGAACCCTGCTCATGAGATACAACATAGTGTTATAAAGTTTGGTAGTTATTTGCTTCTGGTCGGTGGTTTTCTGCGGATACTGAGGGTTCCTCCATCAATAAACTGGTCGCCCGGAATATCCTTCTTACTGTTATCATTATAATGTTATAAATATTTCTACTATAACTCTACACATTTATATGATACAATTATAATTATTACTAGACATCCTTCTTACTGTTACCACTATAATGTTATAAATATTTCTACTATAACTCCACACATTTATATAATACAATTATAATTACTATTAGACATCCTTCTTACTGTGATCACTATAATGTTATAAATAGTTCTACTATAACTCCACACATTTATATAATACAATTATAATTATTATTAGACATCCTTCTTACTGTTACCACTATAATGTTATAAATATTTCTCCTATTACTCCACACATTTATATAATACAATTATAATTATTATTAGACAACCTTCTTTCTGTTACCACTATAATGTTATAAATATTTCTCATATCCTGGTGTTGCCAGTTCTCGATAACGTCAGAAACATTTCCGCTGTGTGTCCCTTAGAAACAATAATTTTTTACAAAATTGTTTTTGTTTGTTTGTCAAAACTAGTTCTTTATTTCTACCAAACCTAAAAGTTCTACTCCTAGAAGTTACGAAGAAAACATGATTTTTGTGTATGACATTATTTCCGACACTTTGTGTATCACGACACCAGTTCTCGATAAGTGCGTAAAATGATGAAACATCAATTATGGAGGGCATATTTACTACAAATTATAGGAAAGAAAGAAAAAAAATGTATTTAAGATATTTGCAAACACCGAGATGATTGATTTCAACCATACATGTAAAATTAAGCATGTTTGAAAAAGTGTCCCATTGGGGTTACACAATAGAGAAATAACGTTGATATGAAGATAAAACTGATAAGGTATGACCCGAACGGTGTTCCATGCTTTTTTTTCCTGAACAGCGCCACCTGTATATTTGCGGTTTTGTATGACGTATACGTACTTGACCTTCATTGACGGTAAAGTTTTGCTTACATCACAAACTTATATTTTAAGCAATGACCCGGTGAACTTAGAGTTATTTTTTGAATAAGAAAATGTGCATATATATCTGAGACTATAAAGATTATGTTCATATATTCCTTGATACGTAGCACAGCCATTTTTTCCTTCTTGCGAAGCGAGGTGGTGTCCGTAGGTAAAATCCTGGCTAACAGAAGACACGTGTGTTTCCCAAAACCGCAATACATGAATTAATATTAATATATCGTATTATTAATCTTACCTAGCCGGTGCTCTGTCAGCTTGCTTGGTCTGTGTTGTACTGAAAATAAAAATGTAGGCAAACATGAACAAAGGCTTTGCATAACATTTCAAGGGAAACCATTCTAGAATCCTCCCCTCTCCTGGTTTAGATTCATAGACGACGTTGAAAGTAAATGGCGGGACACTGAAGACAATCTAGAATCCCCCCTTACCAACCCCTCTGCTGGTCTAGATTCATAGAAGACGTTGACATGAAGTGGAGGGACACTGAAGAAAATCTCCATCGTTTCTTCCATAGGTGCAAATAATACATACTCGTTCATAAAATTCACTAATG
Source organism: Gigantidas platifrons (assembly GCA_002080005.1). Lineage (NCBI taxonomy): Eukaryota > Metazoa > Mollusca > Bivalvia > Mytilida > Modiolidae > Gigantidas > Gigantidas platifrons. Next base: position 12,664 of record MJUT01029706.1, on the reverse strand, counting down.
AAATATTTCAAACCAATGTATCCTCTTGGAAGCAGCCACCACTGCACACAATGGAGCAATGTCAACAGTTGTATTCGACAAAACATTTGACAAACATAAATATCTCCCACCACAAAGATGTCATCCCAGACACTGTCAACAACATAATCCCCTACAGCCAGTCTGTCTGAGTGAAACACATTTACTCAGCAAAGGAAAAAACAAAGACAAGGCTTAGTGAACTGTGGTATCATCTTAAAAAGAGGGGATATAGCAATGAACATATCAAAATGGGTTTCTGTAAAGCTGGTTTGGTTTCTATAGAAAAGGGGAAATAATTCAGTAAGTCGGTTATATTTATATATAATTGATTAACTTGTAACATCAAACCTACTTGTAGTCCTTTTCCTAATTATTGTCATCATTTATATTCTATCTTCTATATCATTTATTTCATGTAATATTTTTATTATTTTGTGTAATATAACATTTATCTTCAATTTTGTAACATAATACAATAACACACTAACTATTTGTCACTAACTTAGTTGTGCAATGGACGAATGAAAGTCCGAAAGAATGAAACTCGTATCCGAAACTTTTATGGCCGTAATGCTAGGTGTTTCGCGATAAACTGGTGCTTAACCTCACCCCATGAATCGATGCTTTCAGACATAGTAAATATTAGACTATTTAGAAAAAATGTCAGCAAATCAATATTCATAATACAAATGCATAGTACTTATTTCAATGACATATACATACCTAAGACTGTATGTTCCAATCAGCTGATCAATATCAGAATCAGTAACTTTCTTGTGGCTGTATTTAAGAGAAGGTAGATCAGGTAAAGGCACAACTGACAGCTTTGATAGTTCATCATTTAATGTCTTCAGATGTTGAAGGATAGAAGCATCATCTCTCGATTGTTGTGTTTTATGCTCCCTTTTTTCGATCTCCTTTGCCTTCTCCAACTGCTGTTTGTAATCCACCAACGTCTTCGTACGCGATTCTTTTTCATGTCTTGTTTTCTCTCTCAATGTCGCGATCATCTTCTCAATATGGCGGTCGACCATTGATTTTATCTTTGTACCCTCTTCCTTTATTTCATTTATAGCGGATGTAACACTGAGGTCAAAAGTAGTAAGACCTGTCTCCACCTGCGTTTGGTTTGTTTGGATTACAACCAGTTTTGTGTTCATTTCCTTTCTGAAGGTTGTTCTAAGATTAGAAATAGACTCCTTCATATTGGACACTTTGTGGCCGTTATGTTTACCAGTGACACATTGTGCGCAGACGGAAATAGTACAGTTGTCGCAAACAAAGAGGAAATCTTCTTCGTGCTCTTTACATCTCAATTTTACTTCCGGGACGACATTTTCACCCCTTTGAAACTCGTGATTTTTTGTCACTTTTACCCTCTTATGTAAAGACTTACAGCTGCTGCAAAAATATTGTTCACAGGTTAGACAAAAGTCTGTACCGGAACCCGACATACATATCTCACAAGTCTTTAATGCGGATTGAGCCATGATAGTGTAGTCAACAGGTAATCTATTTAGGTGAGAACTTTAAAATTAGAACCGATTACCGACAAAGGTATGACAAATTACGGTTAGTATTGAAGTACATGTTTATTATTTTTTATATTGTTATCTGATGTTATCATAATAATTTATTACAGAAAATACCGATGTTATTGTTTAAGCAAACTGTGTATCTAATTATATTTATAATTGTGTTAGTTGTATTTTAATATACAAATAAGACAACATTGTTGACAATATTTACATACGAAAAGGGGGAGGGGGCGGCGTTGATCAGTATAAACATTATGTTTTATTTTGACTTCATAGGGGTAGATTATAGTTAATAGACCTACATTTTGCATTGTTTCGAAATATGAAAATTATTAAATATTTCTAAGTGTTTGTTGTTCCTATCTTATAAATGATACGGTGTGGATGTACAATATATGTGTATTTATGTAGCATTCTATAAAAATAAAATGCGTTTATTTACTTGATTATATGTGTATTTATATAGCATTTTATTACAATCAAATATGTTTGGTTTCTTAATTATATATTTATTTATGTATTAAATAATACGATGTTTATCGACAATAGATGTGTATTTATGTATTAAATAATACGATGTGGATGTACAATAGATGTGTATTATGTATTAAATAATACGATGTGGATCTACAATATGTAGCATTCTATTACAATCCAAAGAAACTGACAACATTGGGCACACAAGACACAGAACGAGGACAAAGCAATTAAGTGTAGTTTTTATTATTTTATTATGTAAATATTTGATATTTAATAATAATGGGTGCCGTGTCGTTATTTTATTATCTAAATATTCGCCTAAAAATTCAGACTTTGTTCGGATTTTATTTTACCGAAATCGACACCTCGTGTCAACAAAAAGTAAACAATGTCCATAATGAAAAGTAGTTGACATTTTCTCAGCCCTCTCACAAGTCAGATTATATTCCACAGCAAGAATATATAGCTAGACTAGACCACTGTCTTTTAGATCTACCAAAAGATTCATACATGTTAAAACTTATAGAACTGTCAAACAATTCTGAAGCTTGTCTGACTTGGTATCACAGTACACAATGTCCATGATGAAAAGTAGTTGACCTCTTCTCAACCCTCTCACAAGTCAGATTATAATCCCAATAAGAATATATTGCCATAAACGATCACTATCTGTTAGATCTACCAAAAGATTGGTATATGTTAAAACTTACAGAACTGACAAGTCATTACAAGGGTGGGCTACAGGAAAATTGTCACCGAAAATCAACAACGAAAAGCTCTTCGACATCTACATATGGTAGGCATTGTCATATCCTATGTAGATTTATACAAGGTGATAAAAGATGACAATAGAGTAACTGTTACTCATCATAGTAGTAGGTCTGTAAAAATAGAAATGATTGAGATAAGCATCAACATTGACAAGAGTGAGCCATCTAGTAAAAGACTGAACCAATAAACGATAAAACAATTTAGGCTTAACAGACAGACAACAATAAATTACGTTTAGATATGTCTGAAATAAAGGAGCAATTGAATACACATTCGAGTGAATACAACAGAAAATCGACCCCAAATGATGCTAAATATAAATTGTTGACTAAAACATTAGATGATTTTGATCTGAATAATTTGATCTAAATATAAATTATATAAACACATAACTAGATAAATATAACAAATTGCAAGATACGATGCAACAAAGTTTAAATGACTTAAGATTGTCTGTTATACCTTGGCATGCATCGATGGCTTCCCCGTTGAGAGCCCCTGACCATTTAAATGTCAACAATTCTTTACAATTTGTGAACAATGTTGTGTCTCCGATAAATGAAAAGTTAAACGTACAAATTATTACAGACAGAAATAACGGTCCGAATGTAGTTGATAGTGTTATTGACAAGCGTTCACTGCAAATAGTTGATGTTAGCATATACACTTTGATAAGTTCTAAATCTGATGGCATGATGAATAAGACGTATAATGAACAATCCAAATTTATTATTTCGGTCCGTATACAAGGCAATACCGAAGAAATAAAACTGGTAGATAACGATGCATTTGTTGATGTTTTTCCGAGTTCGGCTGTATTTTATATATCAGGGATAGACACACTATTTCTAAAGATGTTAAATGTAAAAACTATTGTACGGCAAATATAATTCTTCTCATGTATCAACAAAGTTCAACAAACGGTGTATGAGATGGTTAAGAAACCGTGACTGGCAACTTAGATGGAACGAAAGACAAATAGTAAAACTTTAAGATTAGTGTTATTTTCTATGCTATACTGAGTCTAACCATATTAACATGGAAAGTGAGAAGTATTATGTCATCCACTTTATGTCTGTCAGATTTTCTGCCTGTCACTGATTGAGACGTTGCTATTATACGTAAACACAAACTTAAACCGATCTCATTGTCGTACATGAATAGTATAGATACAAGATATCATAATGTATCAAAAACTGATAGATTGAATGATTTGTTTAACTGTACAAATCTCAAATGTGGCATCTCTTTAGTGTAAACATCTTCTTTACAGTTTTCAGCAAAAGAAATGGTAGGTATAAAACTCAGATAGGATTTTAGGTATCGAGCTGAAAAGCCAAAACTATAGGTCAATATTTATATTTGGTGTATACTTACCTTCTGATAATTTAATTGATAGCTATTGACAAGAGTTAAACGTTCTTAATGATTTACACTACCATATTACATTAATTACGACAATGTTATATTTGCTGGAGATCTTATTGCTAGTTGTATCAATAAGAATTTAGAGCTTACTAACACTATCAGAATTGTTGCTGGAGATATTAATGCTAGTTGTATTAATAAGAATTTAGAGCTTACTAGCACTATCAGAATTGTTGCTGGAGATCTTAATGTTAGTTGTATTAATAAGAATTTATAGTTTACTAACACTATCAGAATTGTTGCTGGAGATCTTAATGCTAGTTGTATCAACAAGAATTTATAGTTTACTAACACTATCAGAATTGTTGCTGGAGATCTTAATGCTAGTTGTATCATCAAGAATTTATAGTTTACTAACACTATCAGAATTGTTGCTGGAGATCTTATTGCTAGTTGTATCAACAAGAATTTAGAGCTTAATACCGGGGTAACACTATCATAATTTGTCAAGCAGACTGTTTATCTGTCGTTCATTTGGTGACCTTTATAAAACTATACGGAAAGGTTCTGAGTTTATATTAATACTTAAAAATACTATGTTAGACAATATTTTGATAGGCGAGACTCTAGTTAGACAATTAAGACGATATGAAATTCTTGAAGAGGAAACGTTTAGTTAAACGTCAGATCACCTACCAGTTATTACGTGTGTAGAACTGGAAGAAGATCCTCATATTGACTTAAACCGTGTTCCAATGCTGCCAACTTGGCACCGAATTACAGATGAAAATATAAAAATATATCAAAATAATCTATAGGAAACCTGAGATAAACAGATACATGAATCTGAATATGGCGACATTGACATTGAATCTTTTTAACTCGGAACTGGTTAGTACGTTGTTGAATTCTGTAAAAGAGGCAATACTAAGTTATACATTCAATCGTCACACAAAGCCTAACTGGAATAGGGATGTAAAGATAGAGGACATATGAGAATGCGATATGACTACACGAGGGTAAGCCCCGACGCATGCAACATCAGTCTTCTTCTAACTACAATCGAGACGTGATTTCAGAAATTTCCAGCAACTTACATGCGAGCAATATATTAAATAATCCTATGATGATATTAACAAAGCCACTGAAAGCGATATACGTTATTTTTGGAAGATAATTATGCGGCACGAAACAAAACAAATCAAGATATTTCTCGAGCTCAAACACAAGAACATTGTTAATAAAATACCGGAATCAATATGGAATGCTATTGCGAATTATTTCCTAGAATTGCATACACCGTCGGACACATCTAAATGAATGAATTAGATGAAATTTATGATGAAATCGACCGAGTGTGCAAAACTGGTGATGATCCATATTAAACTGGTGGTTCTACATCGGAGGACGATGTCATCTCTGGTATTAAACAGTTAAAACGTAGAACATCATGTGGAAGTGACAAGATTCAGAATTATCATTTAAGTTTCGGCGGGCTAAAACTGGTCAAATGTCTTACAATTTATCTTAATTATGTCATAGGTAAAGCGCATGTTCCTAAAGAGGGGCATAATGTACATGTTTGTCCGTTATCTAAAAGTGCTGATACATCAAAATCACACCCTGACAGCTACAGACCGGTGTGTATATTATCCAGTTTGCTGAAACTATTTGAAAAGATTATGCTGAATAGGATACAAACATTCAAAGTAAGACCTGGAACGTTCCCTAACCCGCTTCAACACTGCCTTCCAAAACAATTCTTGGTTTTCTGACGTCGTCTTTGTGGTTCTTACAAACAGCATATGTAGCATTCCTTGATAGTAGAAAAGCCTTTGGTACTGAATGGTACAAAGCACTTATGTTAAAACTTCTTATTTATGTGTGAAAGAGAAACTATGGTCCTGTATAAATGAGTTGCATAGTAATGCACACAAAGTGCTGTAATTGTTAACAAATGTAAATCGAACTATTTTGAGGTCACTGAAAGTGTTAGATAGGGTAGGATACTATCTGCCTTTTTGTACTTGATATTTATAAACGAACCAATTAACGAATTAGTGTATTGTAATGAAGTAACAGATGTCAATAATATAAAATGGTGTGCACTGTCTCTAGCTGACAATATTACATGTACAACACCAAGAGGTCTAAAGTGGAGGTTTCAGTTCAATAAAATGCAATCCTGTGTGATTCACTTTTCAAAATTCTCAGTCAAACCTGGACTTTGATTGGACAATAAATCAAGAATTAAGTCTAGATGCGGATAGTCATATCTATTTAGAAATTGAACTTAACGGAAAATAAAGTGCGTTTTCTAGAACAACAAAGTCTTGCATGGACAGTAGAAAAACTTATTTTGTTATTACTAACATCAAAGATGACATTACAAGTCCTTTTTAATCTTGTTAAACTGTACAGATGTGTCGTAGTATGGATGACTCTACATAAATGGTACCAATATGTCGTAATACCAAGTGTTTTAACGGTTGCGAAGTCTGGATTGATTTAAAGAATAAGGAGTTGTTATACCTGAACATATTCCAACATTTCTCTGCTCTGTAAAGTACACAGATAAATTCAGTACAATAACACGATCAGATAATTGTGAAAGCATGGTTAAACTACGAAGCAAAACTTGTGAAATAGAACAGCGTAATTTGTTTTTCTCTTGGAAAACTGTGTAAAATGGACAAGGGTATCTAGTAAAAATATATCTATGCATAGGCTTTTCACCTTTTCACAATATAAATCGGATAGGGTTTATTTCATTCCAGAAATACTGAACATCCTAAGCAAATACAATCTGTCTGTTTTCTTTACTAATTATATCACTCAAAGAAAGCGCTCACTTTCGGAGGAAATCCCATTAGAAACGTATTGTAATGAATGATGCTGATCAGACACACGACAATGACTGGTAAACTCGTATGAATTTATACCACGATTTGAACAAATTCAGAGAGATGCATATCTCCGTATCTATTGCAAGTGTATGTAAATTTCCGACCAACTGTTCCGAACTGCGAAGTTTGTCTCAACAATGATTTCTTCTGTCTCAAATAACAATGAACCATCATGTGAAATTTGAAAACGTATTTGTAAAGCTGTCTCTATTCATGTGAGTATCACTTGCCAATGAACATCATAAATGTGTAGTATGTGGTGAGACTTAATAATAGAAATATTCCCTGTATAACTATATTCTGAACTAAAAAGTGCGATGACGAAAGTTTATAGGAAATGACTCATCAACTGATCTTTGTGCCTCAGACATCGACGTATTTAAATGACTTTCCTACAAACATCAAGTAATATAAAGCCGACTACAAAAGGATTCATGTTGAAACTGTACACAACTAGGAGTTTATAGTTCATGTAATATCGCTAGCTAATCCAATGTTTCTTACATTGTGTTCACATGACACTGTGATACGTTTCTAATGCATTACATCAGTTAGTTCGGTACTAAGCATAGTAGTGGTTCCCGATAAAGCGTTTTAGCGATTGCGAACGGCAGCGGAAATGTAATGATGTCTGAACGTACAATGCGTTGTCGAAACTCACCATTATATTATAATAGTAACTATAAGATCACAACAAACGACCACGATGGTCTCTCTTTCTTTAGATGCTATTATTATGTTAAAAGTGTCAGTTCTGATAAAGAGAAAAGATTGTCAACCTGCAAATTCTACTAAGTCAGTTAACTACTAAGATTCACTTACACCACTATTCCAATGTCAATTCATCTTGAGATTTCACTGATCTTTTGGTAATAATGCAGTTCGTGTTTTACGTGTTTTGCTTGTAATGTTTTTGTATATCATTTAATTTTACTTTGTTTGTATGCTTCTTTCTTGGTCGTTCCTTTACTGATAAGGGATCTTCGTGGTCCTGATCGTATTGTAGATGGATTTACAAATACCTATGCAATCAGTGTATATCATCATTAACGTTGTTCGCATCCCGCTCATGCCGAGGTGTACTCGATAAATCATTATGAGATGACGTTTGTCAATGACTTGCTGTAGGTCGGTGGTTTTATCCAGATACCCCGGTTCTTTCCACCAATAAAACTGACCGCCACGATATAACTCAAATATTGCTGAAAGTGGCATTAAACACCATAAATCCTTAGCTTCTTTAATCGTTTCGTACTCTGTGTTCGTTTGATATGGAATAACGATGACTTCAACAAAACCCCATGAAAGCTACAAGTATTTATTAACTGAATGTTGAAAAAATGGGATAATGATTTCGTTTTAATTTAGTGTTGTTGTTTTTTTTTTAATTTCTTTTTAGACCAGTATTAGTTGCCAGATATTTGTTCTACCTCTGTCAGAGTTCAGTGGTAAATCGATTTTTCTTACAAAATCATACTATTAAAAAAGAGGGTACAAATAATGAACGGCCTGTAATAGGTCTCAAAAACAGGTATTACCCATTAATATTAATGTATGTTTAATATAATCTCTACTTCTACGAAATACTGATAGCCTTCAACAAGTTGAAGATCATGTCAGAGGTTGTTCCATTTCTATGAAATACTTAGAGACTATAAGAAGTTGAAGATTATGTCACAGGTTGTTCCTCTTCTACGAAATACTGACAGCCTATAAAAAGTTGAAGATTAGGTCAGAGGTTGTTCCTCTTCTACGAAATACTGACAGCCTTCAACAATTTGAAGATTATGCCAGAGGCTGTTCTACTTCTACAAAATACTGGCAGCCTTCAACAAGTTGAAGATTAGGTCAGATGTTGTTCTACTTCTATGAAATACTGATAAGCTTCAACACCTTGCATATTAGGTCAAAGGTTGTTCTACTTCTACGAAATACTGATAGCCTTCAACAAGTTGAAGAATATGTGAGAGATTGTTATGGCCTTCAACAAGTTGAAAATTGTGTCAGAGATTGTTCTACTTCTACGAAATAATGACAGCCTTCAACAAGCTAAAGATATGTGAGAGGTTGTTCTAATTCTACAAGATTCTGACATCCTTCAACAAGTTGAATATTAGGTCAAAGGTTGTTCTACTTCTATGATATACCAACAGCCTTCAACAAGTTGAAGATTATGTCAGCTTTTAACAAGGTAAAGATTAAGTCAGAGGTTGTAATACTTCTATAAAATACTGACAACCTTCAACAAGTGGAAGAATATATGCCAGCTGTCGTTCTACTTTTATCATATACGGACAGCCTTCAACAAGGTGATGATTAGGTCAAAGGCTGTTCTACTTCTATGATATACTGACAGCCTTCAACAAGTTGAAGAATCTGTCAGATGTTGTTCTACTTTTATCATATACGGAAAGCCCACAACAAGCTGGAGATTATGTCAGAGGTTGTTCTACTTCTTAGAAATACGGACAGCCTTCAAGAAATTCCAGAATAGATCAGAAGTTGTTCTACTTCTACGAAATACTGACATCCTTCAACAAGTTGAAGATTATGTCAGAGGTTGTTCTACTGCTACACAATACTGATAGCCTTCAATAATTTAAAGATTAGATCAGATGTTGTTTTCCTTTTATGATATACTGACAGCATTTAGCTAGGTGAAGATTATATCAGAGGTTGTTCTACCGCTACAAAATACTGACAATCTTCAACAAGTTGAAGAATCTGTCAGATGTTGTTCTACTTTTATCATATACGGAAAGCCCACAACAAGCTGAAGATTATGTCAGAGGTGTTCTACTTCCTAGAAATACTGACAGCCTTCAACAAGTTGCAGATTAGGTCAGAGGTTGCTCTACTTCTACGAAATACTGACATCCTTCAACAAGTTGAAGATTATGTCAGAGGTTGTTCTACTGCTGCAACATACCGACAGCCTTCAACAAATTGCAGATTAGGTCAGAGGTTGCTCTACTTCTATTAAATACTGACATTCGTCAACAAGTTGAAGATTATGGCAGAGGTTGGTCTACTTCTACGAAATACTGACAGCCTTCAACTAGTTGAAAATTATGTCAAACATTGTTCTACTTCTACAGACTACTGAGATCCTTCAAAAAGTTGAAGATGATGTCAGAGGTTGCTCTACTTCTACAAAATACTGACAGCCTTCAACAACTTGCAGATTAAGTCAGAGGTTGTTCTACTTCTACGAAATACTGACAGCCTCCAACAAGTTGAAGAATATGTCAGATGTTGTTCTACATTTACCATATACGGACAACCTTTAATAAGGTGGAGATTATGTCAGAGGTTGTTCTACTTCTACGAAATACTGACAGCCTTCAACAAGTTGTAGATTATGTCAGATGTTGTTCTACTTCTATGAAATACTGACAGCCTTCAGCAAGTTGAAAATTATATCAGAGGCTGTTCTACTGCTGCAAAATACTTACGGCCTCCAACAAGTTCAAAATTATGTCAGAGGCTGTTCTAATTCTACAAGATACTGACAGCCTTCAACAAGTTGAAGATTATGTCACAGGTGGTTCTACTTCTATGAAATACTGACAGCCCTCAACCAGTTGAAGATTAGGTCAGGGGTTGTTCTACTTCTACGAAATACTGACAGCCTTCAACAAGTTGAAGATTATTTGAGAGATTGTTACGACTTCAACAAGTTGAAGATTATGTCAGAGAGTGTTCTACTTCTACGAAATAATGACAGCCTTCAACAAGCTGAAGATATGTGAGAGGTAGTTCTAATTCTACAAGATACTGACAGCCTTCAACAAGTTGAAGATTCGGTTAGAGGTTGTTCTACTTCTATGAAATACCAACAGCCTTCAACTAGTTGAAGAATATGTCAGATGTTGTTCTACTTTTATCATATATATGACAGCTTTTAACAAGGTGAAGATTTAGTCAGAGGTTGTTATACTTCTACAAAATACTGACAACCTTCAACAAGTTGAAGAATATGTCAGATGTTGTTCTACTTTTAT